>JAMJFZ010001581.1:0-17500 GCA_026225945.1 Cricetomys ansorgei
TGGACAAATTGTTCAACAATCAACCGAACAGACTTCAATCCTCGTTCCTGGGGTTGGAGTGGAGTAGGAGAGGGCACAGGAGAACACTAAAGAAGTCAGCGTGTAAATGATGAAGCAAGCAGAGCACCACTGCTGACAGCCAGAGAGCCAGAGACTGAAGGCGCCATCACCACCCAGCTCTGCGCCTGAGAGCCCACAGAGACATGCCAGTGACACCACCTCGAGCATACACACATTCTGTTGGCTGTCCACGAACAGGGCGCATCACTCAGCAGACCCCAATGGTGTGAATAGGCCTTAAGAAACTGGACCGGAGGGAGCTTTCACTGACCTTTATTTCCCCCCTCTTCCTCCTCCTCTTCCTCCTCCTCCTCCTCTCCCTCCTCCTCCTCCTCCTCCTTCTCCTTCCCCTCCTCCTCCTACTCTTCCTCCTCCGCTTCCTTTGTGCCTGTGAAACTGGGGAATTCAAATCACAAATGATTCAGCTTTGCTGTTGAAACTGTGAAAAATACAGTGAACAGAAGTGACCCACGCAAATGGTTTTCCTTCCTTCCAAATACAAATTGGATGTCTGTATGTATGCAGTTGCATGCGTGGTGTGCATGTGCATGTATGTGCATGTGTTTGTGTGTGTGTGCACATGCGTATGTGTGTGTATATGTGTCTGTGCATGCACGTGCGTTTGTGTGTGTATGTGTGCATCCATGTGTGTATGTGTGTGTATGTGTGCATGCACGTGCGTTTGTGTGTGATTGTGTGTATGTGTACATGTGTGTATGTGTGCATGCACATGCGTTTGTGTGTTTGTATGTGTACATGTGTGTATGTATGTGTACATGCATGTGTGTTTGTGTGTATGTGTGCATGCACATGCGTTTGTGTGTGTTTGTATGTGTACGTGTGTGTATGTATGTGTGCATGCACATGCGTTTGTGTATGTGTGTTCTTGTTTAGAAATCACCGATTGTACTGGAAGCCGATCCTGATCTAGCATGACGTCATAGTACCTCTATCACACTGTGGAAGACTGTTCTCAAATGATGCCACATTCACAGGGACCAGGCCTAAGACTTCAGTGCGCCTTTGGGAGAATACATTCGATGTGCAATGCCTGTCCTTTCTTCCTGACCAATGTGCGTAGGTTGTTTGCTCAAAACCCTCCCAGACAGCCCAAACCTTAAAACACCAGTCAACCCCAAGCCACCTGGGACAGGTCCCAGTCACCACCCCATCACATCCCACACAGCCTTCTTGCCTCGAGCCAGCCTGCACCTTGGGCTCCCAGCAGAGCCCACAATGCTGTTTGTGGTGCTGTTCTTGGTCTCTTTGCCAGATATTGTGTTAGCAGAACCCTCTGGATGAATTGAGCACACTTGGGTCCAAAGGAGCTGACCTGGAATTCCAGCCATGCCACTTGGTGTTGAGGTGGGGGGCAGAGTAACCCTCACTTTCCCTGAGGGCTGCCATTCTCTTGTCCTTGAAACAGGAGTGGCGCCTGTGTTTTGCAGCAGGACTCTCTCGATACTCAGACTTCCGCCTGTATGGTGTCCCTGCTTGCAGGCTGACTCTACAGTTGAGCTGTCTGATGGACGGTGGAGCCTTGCAGGGTGCTGCCGCTAGGGGGCCCCGATCTCTCTGTTGCCTATGGCAACCAAGACACCTACAGCCAGGGGGCATCTTTACTCCCTCTGTGGGGAAGTCACACTGACCCTACCCTGAGATACAGCTTGCATGACCCTTGCCACCACTTTGATGGCTACCGTACTGGGGGAAGCCGCCATTATGCTCTGCCTGGATCACTGAACAGCTTCTCCTCTGAGTGCCTGCATCTCTCCTCGTGCCTTAGGTTATTCTCAGGAGAGAAGCCATCACAACTCTGTTAAGCAAAGGGATGCTTGGCTCCGTTCTGTCCAAAGTCACTCTAAGCGAAGCCAAAATCCTTGCTGTGGCTTTGCTTCTGGGGGTGTTCCCTTCTCTGCTCCAGCACTCCCTCCCTGGTGGGTGTTTCCTAGTATATTGTGCCCCGGGGTCTTTGCACACACTGTCATCTGTCTTACGGGCACAATCCTCGAGACAGCCGCACATCCTGCGTCCTTCATCGTCTCTGCCTACAGGCCCCTCCTTAGAGAGGTTCTAACTCCCGTTTTGAGAGGGTGCCTCCCAAGCCTGATTTGCTGTTCTCCAATCCCTCATCATTGTGAAGCACAGAGCAGAGGCCTGCCCGTTGGTTAATTTTCTCCCCGCTTGCGGTAAGCTATGTGAGGGTAGACGTTGAGTTTTTCCTGCATCCCCAGAATGCGGGGAGCAGTGGGTAGACAGAAGACCAGCAATGGTGTTTGCTGAGTACATTGCTCCTGAGCTCGCTACCCTGCCCCAGGGCACTCCTGGAGCCATCAGGGAGTCTCTGCCACCCCCTGAGCTGCTGCGTACTTGTCATCATTTCTCGGAGGACATCATGAGGTCGCTTGGATTATTCTGTTTCATGGAATTCAGTTAACCCACAGCACCTGCAACATGAGGGTAAAAGACACCCATCCCATTCCTTGTGAGTCTCGGGCACTGAGCCTTCGGTGGGACCCCCAGATGAAAGTGACGTTGGGCCTCTTGTCCGGTTCTCCAAACCGATGTGTTGGGGCTGAACCCACAATGCAGTGAGGCCTTTATAGGGTGACTGAGTTGTGAGGGTGGATGAATGGAACTAGCCAACTCCCCTCAGCTTTCTACCTTCTTCCACACGAGGGGACTCTGAGATACCGTCTTGGAAGCAGAGAATGGCCTCCACCAGATCCACCAATACCTTGGTCTAGACTTCCAGCCTCATAGAGATAATCCTGCTGGTGGCATTTTGTGATGGATCGTATAGCCCTTCTCCCCGAGGGCACTTCCCTAGAGGAGGTGCAGAGCTATGGCAGACATGCCACCCTGTCCTAGTGTTGGAAGCCAGGGTTGGAGCTAATCACTAGCTCTGCAGAGGAGGGTGTCAGAAGGCCAGGTTAGGGAGGGAGAGGAAGGAAGGAGCTTATGCAAATGACGATTTACTTTGCCCAGTTACAAACCCAGGTCTTTGGGGCCATTTGTGGGCCTGTTTAGTTTCCCCTGGTGGATGACAAAAATTGAGCTGGAGTCAGGTTCTTACTGAAGTTGTTAGGTCAGAGCTAGGTAGTCCTCACCAGTGAGGCTCAGCCATCCATCCTCAGTTCACAACTCAGACAAGTGACGTCAAAGCAGGGGAAGGAGTTGTGTCAATGCAGCCACGCTGGGCAAGGGACAGTAATGACGTCCTGGCAGCCTCAAGCCAATCTTTGAGGTCTTGACATGAGTTTTCGGTTTAAACAGAAGACAAGAGGTGTGCATAACCAAGCTGCCTCGGTCCAGGTGTGGCCCCGACCATCACTGATCCGCCATTGTCTTGGCTCCAGTTTCTCCTGCAAGTAGGTCTGGGAAATTGTCAGAACTCAGTGAAATCTTCCCTGAAACGAGTCCCTCACCTGGCTGGCACCATGGCTTCGGCCTTTTCCTCCCTCAACCATGAGATTCCCTTCAGAACATTGTGTCAGTGGTGCCAGCGGGTGGGGCACAAGGCTCTCTTTTGACTGTATCCGCTCCTGCCAGGACACTTCATGCTGTTTTCCAAGTTCAGGCTGCTGGAAGGGGCGGGGCCAGGTGAAGCTCAGCACCATGCTGTCCCCCAAAGCTCCCTTGTGCCTTGTTGGAACCTGGCTTAGGCTGAGGGTAAGACCAGACAGAATCAATGATAACAGTGGAAACTGCTTTCTAATTGGGAATTGCTGGCGCCATGTTCTCTTCGGTCCCGTGGCATGATTTTACAGTTGAGGTGGCTAGGGGGTGACACTGGGCTGCACATCAGTTTTAAGCCTAAGCTCGGGAGCTCTGGTGGATGCAGTGGAACCTGACTTGGGGTTCATACTTGGCTCTCCCACTCTGGTAAAAGCAACCACTCCTCTTCATATCCCTGTTCCAGCTCTCCTCCACGATGACATCACTTCTGAAAATTCACCTTTTATGTCATTAAATGGCCAAGAAAGTGGTCCAGATTCTCTATTTCAGAGAGGAAAAATTCTTCTCTTAATACAGTAGGGTGTTAATTTATGCTAAAAATACAATGCAATTTTAGCAAAATACTACTTTTAGGGAATGGTCCTTGAGAGTATAGAAAAAGTTCTCAGCTTTTTTCTATCCCTCTGAATCAGCACTGTGAGGGAGTCACTGCTTCCCAGAGCAAGGACAATAGAGGTACACATTGGGAATGCAGACTCTGGCTCCCACAGAGCAGGCCCATGGGCTCCTTTGTAGATGGTGTGGTTGGGTGGGCTCAGGGGAGAGGCATGGCCCCACGGAAATACATGGCCACAAAAGCCCAGTGTGCTCTGGAGGTGATGAAATTATAACCTAATGAAATTCTGGGTTAGGTTCAGAAGTAGCTATTCAATTCATTCAGCAAAATGTGCTCTGAGTTGGAATGATTCGTTTCTGCCATAATAGTCCACGTGTTTGGAAAGAAGTGTCCAGAAATACACGTGCATATGTAGGAAGTGCCTATCCATCCTTCACACTGGGAAGGCAGGCTCTCACATACCCCATGATCAGTCTGTAGTCAAGGGTGACCATGGATGTAGGGTCCTCCTGCTTCTGTTCCCAAGATCACAGGTGCACACATGTGTCGGGGAAGTTTATTTTCAGTTATGTTTGAAGTTGTTTCATGCGCTGCTGGGTGAGGGGCTGCCTAGATTTTTGGCGTTTTGTACTGTCTGCAGGGGTTGGATATATGTGGGGATGTTTGATTGCTAATGATCTGCACGTGTTATCAGTAGAACACCAGAGGAGTTTTATCAATAAAAACACCTGAGCTTAGAGCTCTGGGTTCCACTACGGAGTACGGTGCAGGCTATGACAGTGGTTCCCTCTGCAGAGTTCTGGCAGGGCTTGCATTTATGAAATATGCCTCTGTGTCTTCCTTGGTGAGACGTCACGGCAGCCTAACTACAACACGCCTGTAATAGCCCAGCAATCCTGCCACCACCCCACACTGGGGTCACAGGCATGTGTAGTGTGCAGCCACACCTGGCTTTTACATGGATGCTAAAGCTTCAAATTCAGCCCCTGGTGCTGGCTCAGGAGCTACCCCCCAAACTGAGAGCTTTTTACTGAAGAAACCTTTCCTGAGAGCCAAGCACCATGCAGGGAGCCACAGTGGCAGGAGAGCCCCTGGGAACCCGGCATGTCACTGAGGGCCAGTCAGGACACGCACAGCAGTGACCACACCCAGCGTCTGTCATCCAGTCCTCCTCATCTGTGCGAGGCTGTTCCAATTAGCGAGGTGGATTTTACACATTCGGGGGAAAATACATGTATTCTTGATACTGTGGTCCATATTTTCCTTACAAACTGGGTTTTACATTGTCTCAGGCATCACGGGAGCGGGGAGAATGTGGAGAACCGTAAGATGAGCCTAAGATAACATTCATCAAGGATTACATTTTTCTTTCTTAATGGTCAGTTTTTAAATGCCTACTTTGAAAAAAAATACAGAGCAATAAAGGCTGTTTTGTTTTTTTCTCATTTTGACCACACTGGGGAACTGACTTCTCTCCGCTTCCTTCGAGACTGGCGTAAGCATCCTGTGCCTCTGCCTGCTTCCTGAGGCGGCCGTGGCCGCTGTGGAGTTTTACCCAGAACTGCTGGCACATGCGTGGCAGCCGTGGGGGAGAACCATGCAGCGTGGCTCTGTAGCGAGCTAGCTAGTTCGCTGACCATTCATTTGTTGGCTGTTTTGTCTCTGTCTCTCCACAGAAAAGCCTGGAGTCCTACTGCTTCCTGGTCTTTGCCACAATATGCATCGCAGGGGCCATCTACTTCTGGTTTGTCCTCCCGGAGACCAAGAACAGAACCCATGCGGAAATCAGCCAGGCATTTGCCAAGAGGAACAAGGCTCAGCCCCGGAGGTGAAGGCTGACTCAGCCATGGCAGAGGAGAAGGCTAACGGGCAGCCTGAACCGGATCCCTCCTCCACGCCGGACAGCCGTAGCCAAAACAGGATTGTCTAAGCGTGTGCCCTCGCTGCGGTAACCCAAGGCTTTCCCAGAACTTAGAAGGTGTCAGCTGACTGAAGCCGTGTGAGGCTCTCAGACTGGGAGGTTAGGAAGTGTGTGAGGGAGTCAGACCCCCCAGCCGCGTCTTCACACTGCCCCTTCCAAATTCCCCCGGAAACCCTTGACAAGCATTCCCTAGGTTCGGTACACTCAACTTTCTATACAGACCAAGGGCTGCCTTCCTCATGACTGAACCCATAGTTCTGAAATGAAGTTAGGGGAAAGGGAGGAGGTTGCCTTCCCAAAGGAAAGCTGTCTTGCCCGATGGACGCCCGTTGTACTGCACTGGCGGTTTAGTCTTTACCCTAGCAGCTGTTGCTTAGCCTCCAACCTGCCTTTGGCCTGCAGCCTCCAGGGACCCGGACCTCGGTTCTGCACGAAGGCTACCCAGCTTCCATGGGAAGATTCTTTGTCCCCACTAATGAATGTGTGTTGCTAGTCTTTGACTCTGCTCTGTGGACCTGAGGCTACAAGCACCTTGTACCAATCTACTGTGCTGTAGCACCTACCAAGGCAAGTTTTGTCCCCAGTGCTCAAGGCTGCCAGGCTGAGGCTGTCTTTAGTGAAGGCTGTTGCAGAGAGCACACGGAAGATCGATAATTGAAAAAGAACTTTCTAGTAACTTGGGGGCAGAGACTGCAAGTTGAGAGCTGAACACTGAGAATGACTCTGAGACTAAACCTGGGTTTGATGGGAAAGAACCCTGGGATTGATTGGTGATGCCTGCCCTGGATCCAGGAATGGCAGCTTCAGCCCCTAAGCTTCATGTTTGCAGTGTGAAGGAGATTCATCTTCAGAGGTGACCATCTGCCTGGAAAGACACTGGCATCACTCATAGTGCTCAGGTGAAGGCTGGGGAATCATCTGTCTCGACATTTGTTAAGGGAGTCAGAGTAGGGTGTTGGAGTTGCGTCTGGTTGGAGCAACTTGCATCTTGCCATTATCATGAGTGGTTCGTCCTTTGGCTGAGTCCCTTCTTCTGGCTCCAAAACAAATTACATATGACAAACATCATAAGCAAATGGCAGGCACTTAAACTGGCACCGGCGTGTTTCGGTTTAGGGTGCCTCGGAAGGCGTGGTACTGGAGAGGGAAGTCTCAGACCAGGCAACGCTGCTGCTTTTCTGACCGTTCTGGGTGAGGGTGGCCTTAATGGAAACTCGTGATCTGATTTTTTCCCCTCGCTGTTGAACACTCTTTGTCTGGGCCTCTCCTTGGGTGCATTCCCAGCTCAGGGCGCCGTGCCGTCTGCGTTGGTTTGAATAATGTGAGTGTGAAGAGAAAGCAACACAAGGATTTGACCAGTGCCTGTCATAAAGGAGCCAAGTAAACGGCAAAACGAACGTTTGAAGGCTGTCATTCACTTGGAGACTTAAGTATTCTGTCAATAAATACGTATTAGTCAATAATTATTCTGCCCTGGCTGGGTATTAAATACCTCCGTGGGCAAGGAAGCGCACTGACCCGGCTTACACACTCTCGTGTCTGAAAGCACCGTCGCTGAGGTGCGGTGCCACCAGTACTGGGGGAGCAGCGGTGTGGGGGCAGGAGTCGTTGGGGGTGGCGGCTGAGAATGAGGAATGCCTCCCCAGACAAAGGACAGAGCCAAGCCAGGACAGCGTGACCACGAGGCCAGAGATTGTTGGCACATGCTCTCATATTTGAAACTATGGAACCACACGGAGGGCATTTTTGAAAGACGAATCTCGTAATAAAACCGATCATCTCCCATCGCCTCCTTGTCTTACTCCCACACGGCCTGTTATTAATCCACTTACAAACACAGAACGTAGAAAACGTGATTACAATTATCTTTCTCTCATCTCCTGTTTTTCCCACTTGATATTAAACCAAATACATCATCTCAACCCTGGAGATTGTCATTCACACTCTGGAGCTCGCTGCAGAGAACTCTTCACACCGGACGCTGTTTCTCAGACGCTGGAAGAAAATGGGGATCCAGGGATCAGAGCCATGCATTTGCTGAGGGCCTGCAGGCCAAAGTTCTGCCGGGTGGCCGTGGCCGATTGTGCCCGCATCCTTGCGTGGTCCCCAGGAGAAGCTCGGCTGTCAGCCCTACTTTCTGATTCCCTGCCGAACACTGGCGATGCGGTCCCAGTTGGTCAATTTCACCTGTTTCCTCTCTCCCAACTCCTCGTCACAGAGTCCCTGAAATAAAGAGAACTCTTCCAGCTTCTGGTGCTAGCATACACACACGAGGCCATTTCTTTCTGGCCGATTATAACTAAAAACCTGGACAGAATCACAACGTGAACACACGCAGACTGAAGATAAGAAAGCAGGCAAATTGAAGGCAGGATTCGACCAGAAGAACCAACAGCATATGCAGCCATGAGTTCCTACATCTTCTCCTTCCACATCCCCAGCTGGTGCTCCAAGACAGCAGTGTGCAGAAACACAAATGGGCCCCAACAGGAGACGCTCTGAGAGAAACCATTCCTCCATGTGAAGTGGCAGGAGGACAATTAGAACCCTGCCTGCAAGTGACAGTAGGAACCACACAGGCACTTAAATAAAAACCCTTATCTCAGATAAGAAGCTGGGGAAATGGGCCTCTACATTCCAGGCAGAACAAGGGAATGCCTCCTAGTCACCCATTCTCTTGGCCCCTCTTCCCCTCCTCTCCCTGTCCTGTTGCTGCTTTGCTTCAGATACAAGCCACGTGTAACACAGTAGTAAGGAAAACACCCTGCATTCTAAACAAAAGAGAAGACTGCAGCGGTGGGAAGTGCTGGCACAAAGGGATCCGAAGACAGGGACACCCTGAATCCCTGTATGAGATTCTGGGTTTGCACCAGCATGAAGCCGCTCAGAGGGAGTTTTGAAACTCAAAATGCACGTAGACCCCAGCACAGGCCCAGTCCAGTTCCCAGGCCCACACACAGGGTGGGCCTAAGAGCAGCACAGAGACTTCAAAAATGAAACTGAAGTGGGAGGCACCACCCACAAAGCGCGGTAAGAACGTTTGACCTGAATTTAACCAGGCCAACTGCCTGCTTTAGAATGAAAGCACACAGGAGGTTTTAGTAAGAGTTCATGTGTAATATTCAAAATGCACAGGATGAAATTACGTGTGTGTGTGAGTGTGTGTGTCTGTGTGTGTGTGTTTGTCTCTGTGTGTATGTGTCTGTCTCTGTGTGTGTGTGTCTGTGTGTGTCTGTGTGTCTGTGTGTGTCTGTGTGTCTGTGTGTGTCTGTGTGTCTGTGTGTTGGAGAAGATTTTTGGTTATGTATAAAATACTTGTGCACTGCTGGGAGAAGGGATGCCTGGGTTCTTGGCATTTTGCCTTGTTTGCAGGTGTTGGATTTCTGTGGGGTTGTTTAATGGCTAATGGTCTGCACCTGAGGAGTGCTGGATCTACAAAACCAGAGCTCAGAGGCTCGAGGTTCCATTGTCAGGGTGGTGATGGCCATGATGGTGGTTCCCTCTGCTGAGGTCTGGCAGAGTTTGGTCTTATGAATATGCCTCCTTGTTGTCTTTGGTAAGCCCTCACAGCAGCGTACTGCTACACGTGTGTGTGTGTGTGTGTGTGTGTGTGTGTGTGTATATGTGTGTATATGCATGTATGGATGTGGATGTGTGGATGTGTTGTGTATATATGTGTGTATATGCATGTGTGTATGTGTGTGTGTCTGTGTGTATGAGAGAGAGAGAGAATGGGAGAGAGAAACTGGCCAACTAGGACAGAGGCCCCAGAGCATCAGCTCTGTGGATGTCCTTGCTTTGCAGACATGAAAATTTGAGTTCAGATCCCAGCACCCATGGGGAGATGCGGGTGTGGTCATCTTCTTGTTTACCCCAGTGATGTGAGGGTCAAGGACAGGAGAGTTGCTGGGGATGCAGGCTAACAGCACAGCTCCAGGGCCCTGTCTCCAGGAAACAGAGCGAAGAGTAACGAGACATCAAGTAGCTTCCAGTGGCTCCCACACTCACGTGCCCAGGCACACACCTGCACATAGATTTCACACAGACATACCAACCATACTTACACAAACACACACAAAAAGAAAAGGGAAAAAGAAAAAATGTTGCCTAGCCAGCCATTCACTGGCCAATTCCAGAATATGATGCTATCACCCAGCGAACAGGTGGAGAAAGGCAGAGCTGGCAATCGGCTGGACTCAGCTTCCCGCAGCTGGATTTGGTGACTGTGGTTAAAGTGCTGGCTGAAATCACCGTGTCCCCACAAAGAAGAAGGAGCTGCGAGTACCAAGTGAAGCAAAGCCCACTCTCTGGCTGGCTCAAAAGGTAGAGGAAAGATCCTGAGATAGACTGCAGCAGCCTCTCCAGGCCGGAAAAGGCAGGGACTGGATCGGTCCCCAGACTCCCCAAGAGGAGGCCAGCCTAGGCAGCATCTGGGCCTTCAGAATGTCCGATCCCCAGACTGTAAGACAGCACATGTGTGTTGTTTTAGCCCGTGGAGAGAGTGTGGTTCTCTCCTTTTAAATTTCCTTCTCTTACCTTTCTGTTTGGAAATACATTCGCATTGGCAGGAACAAAAGAACATAAATAAGACAAAAATATCCGCATTTTCCAATTCCTCGTTTTCCATTTCTTCCATTTCAGTGGAGGTATACCTGACAAATGAGGACCGTGTAGATGTAATGTGCGTGGTTCGATGTTCTGAGCGAAGTCTATAGCGGGAGACGGTGGCAGCCAAGCCGCTTGGCGTGGCCATCACCGGATGTGGCTGTCATGGTCTCGTCTCTTTAGACACGACTGGAGCACCTATGAGCTACCGCTTCCCACACATGTAAGTGTGCAACACAGCACTGTTCGTTAAGCCACCGCCGTAGCCAGAGCCCCAGAGCCTGCGCCCTTTCACCCACCGCGCCTCCCTCCTTCCCACCACTGACCCCAGGGCTGCCATTCTCCTAACTCACTGTGCCTGTGGTCATTTGTTACAGAGGTGAGAGGAAGCAAGGGCATGTGTGGTGGACCCAGGACCAGAGGAGCCCAGGAGGCTTCCAGGGATGTGGGAAGTCTTCTCCTGGTCCCAACCCAGACTGGTCTTTGCTTAGAGGACACACCTCAGCTGCTTCTCCTCGCAGACCTTCCGAGGACTGTTTCCACTCCTACGAACCCCAAGAACTCTGTTGGATAGAGCGCCTTTGTCTCTGGGGAGTAGGAGGCATCGAAACTCTTGGTGCAGTTGCAACAATGGTGGCCAGCATCTTAGACACAACGCTAGAGCCACGCCCCCAGGGGGCTTCGAGGACCACGCCCTGGACCTCAATATGCAAGCTGCTGTTACAGCCCTGAGTTTCCATTCCTTGCTTTCACCTCCAACTGTCAATCTTCTATCTTAACTTCTATCAGCCCTTATTTCTAGTTCCTCTTGCTACTGATACTGGAGCCGTACAAGTTGTGACAGGAGAGTGCCCAAGGCAAATGAGAATCCACAGAGCAAATCCAATTCTTTTGACACGATGCTGATTATTTCCCCGGGGCACAGGTGCCTGTGGGGGCATGTGGATTCTCCAAGTCTGGTGTCCTATCTGCAGGAGAGCTGGAGCTGTCTGTGGTGCTGACCTGGCCCTCCTGCCGGCCTGGGTTCATTTCTCCTGGGGGCTCTGACAAGATTTTCATATGGTTGCCTGAGCTGCTGCAGATGGCCTGTGAAGTAAATATTATTGGGTTCATTTCATAGGCTCCAAGCTCTGCTTTCCCTGTGCAAAGCCAGCGACATTCAGTACATCTGTCACTGACCACCAGGACCTCCCTGTCTCCATAACAGAACTCCAGTCCTTTGCCACATCCACACGTCACTGCACGGTGGCCCCCTATTGCCCGTGAGCCACACGAGAGATGGCTTAGTAAGTTATGTCTCGTAGCGTATCTATCCTCATACGATCCGTTTGACCTTGTCCTGCCCTTGGCCATGAAGGTCTCAGCAGAGGTGACTTGTACGGGTGATTATAACCAGTATGCTCCAGAATCACCTCCCTGGGACTGTGAGGGAATGATGCACACTAGATTCTTTTGGAAATGCAAAAACGGTTCTTGCTACTTAAATACCCAGAAAGTTTAATTCACAGATCCACCACACACACAAAAAGAAAAAAACCATAAATAACTATGATGGAGTTAAAACAAAAAGCAGCATCAGCTTCGCATCCTCTTTCATGACTCGAGTCACGTGACCTGCATTCCACCCTCTCTCCCTACCTAACTTTGCCCTCTCTTTGTTTCCATTCTAAATTTTAGACTGCAAACACACTACTTAACACAGTTGGGCTTTCTTTTAATTCTGTTGACCATTCGTGCAATAGGAAGCAGGCACGATTAGTAACCAAAGACATTTGTCATGTTGAGCCAATTAGAAACAGTGATGGTTTTTAATGTAAAAAATTACGTTTAAGTAGGGTCTGGAGAGACGGCTCAGCAGTTAAGAGCTCTGGCTGCTCTTCCAGAGGACCTGGGTTTGATTCACAGTGCCTGTGTGATGGCTCACCACTGTAGCTCCAAGTGCAGGGGACCTGACACCCTCTTCTGGCCTTTGTGGGCAACAAGAATGCACATGGTTCACAGACATGCATGCAGGCAAAGCACTTGTATACGTAAAAATAAATACATCTTTTAAAATAATTAAAATATGAAGAAAATAAGTGTCACTTGATCAAACTTAATCTAGACTCTTTGAGAATAGAAGGCCACATAAAGGGAGGGCCCAGTTGTTTCAGCTGAGCCAGAGGAGCCCAGATCCAAGGGGCCCACCATCAGAATACAGCTATGTGCACAGGCCCAAGAAAGAACAGTGCCACCTAGCTGATTCATGGAACCATAGTGCTGTTAAACCACTAACTTTAAAGATTTATTTTTATTATATTTAATTATGTGTATGTGGTGGGGGAGGGTGCCTCTGAGGGCATTGCCCACGGAGAGCCAGAAGAGGCCATGGGTCCCTGGATCTAGAGTTGCAGGTGGTTGCGGACCACTTGACATGGTGTTGGGAACCACACTCGGGTCCTCTGAAAGAGCAGTACATACTCTTAACCGCTGAGCTATTTCTCCAGTCTCTGATTAAGCTATTAACTTTTGTTTTGTTTGTTAATCAGAAATGAATAGCTAATATGTCCTGCTATTTCTGGTTGGGTGTTTCTTCTTGTTCTGTGAGTTCTCTTGCCAAGCAAGAGCAGAATTAGTTGATGGTTTTTGGCTCCAGACCTGTGCTAAGTGCCTACTATATGTGTTTGCTAGGTGATGGGAATGTAAAACAAACCCTTTGGAGAAGAAGATGGCAGAGGGCACTGAGACATGGTTGACCAGAGTCTCCAGGGAATAATCTGAGGACAGCTGAAAAACAACTCTAGACATGCCCACTGGGGCAACAGTGGCACAAATGTCATGTGAATAACCAATCAGCTGGATTCAATGCCCACTTCACAAGAGGAAACCCACATTGGGACCATTCTCAAGCCAAGAACCTATGGCTAGATAGGCCATGGACTCTAGAAGAGAAACTACTAGTACTGTTCTCCTAAATGGGCATGGTATGAAGCCAGCTCCTAATGAGTTGTTATTATACCCACAGATGAACACATCTCTCACCCTTCATTCAAAGAAACTTCTGTTTTCAGAAGATGTTAATCACACAGAGACCCACAACTGGCCCCGGTGCAGAGAGGAGACTGCAGAATGCCCAGCCCTAAATGGGACACACATCCCTCACACACCCCTCTAAAGGTGTAGAAATCATGGAAGAAGGAGAGGAAAGAGTGTACGAAGCCGAGGTGGCGGATGACTACAAGGAGACATGTCTTCTGGATACAGCAAGGCACATATGAACTCACAGCACGCCCAAGACCTAAGCAGGTCCAAGCCGGACCGCATCCTAGCACGGACAAGGGGGGTGGCACGAGGTCCCGCCCCCAGCTGAGGTGCTATTGGCCATTCTTAGTTGTAGGACAGAGAGTAGCTGTTCTCTCTAAAAGTGAAGTCCCTAATAAGTCAGCCACAGTCCACACAGCCAGGAATATTTGGGCACAAATTGCTCTTGATGAGAAGGAAAAAGTTACACAAAGGAAGGGGGAGACCTGGGAAGAGTCGGGGAGGCAGGTGACTCAGATCAAAACATTGATGGGAAGCATTCCCTCCGTGGAGACAGACTCTTCCTTATCCCCTTCACGTTGGTAGCATCTCTCAGTCCTTCATGGATGTGCCAAGGCACCCCTGCCTCTGGAGCTTCCTATACCCTTGCTACCTTCTTTCTATTGACTGTCCCAGATCCCTGTGTCTTCTCTTGTTTTTCTCCATGCTTCAGGGCGGCTGTGACTTATTCTCATGAATTCCTCCTCAGCTAGACTCTGAGAGCATTACCTCAGGGTCACTCAAGGACTCCACAGCCGTGCGACCTGGTAAGTGCTTATTGCACACTTACTAAAGAAGCGAACATTGATCTAGGTGTGAAGAGGCTGTGATGGGAACCATGGGGAGGGAGGGAGTGTGGCCGGATGATTAGGAAAATCACTTCTCTGTGATTGGGGCTGCATCTCAAATGAGGACCAGGGTGCCATCAGACAGCTGCAGGGCAGATCTGAGGACTGGGGATGGAAAGCAAGTGACCGATTCAGAGGAAGACAAACTGTGGCCGTGGCCACACATGACTGCTCTGAGGGTAAAGGTGGGAAATGAAGCTGAGCGATGCTTTGGGTCCAGACTGAAAACCGCGATGGCCAAGACCACCTCTTAAACCCTTCTGCGACCAAGACTGCCTCACAGCTTTCATGTGTGGCTGAGCAAAGGCCTAGACAGACAACACCTGATCGCCACATCGCGTCTTAACTGAGTAAGTGATAAGACTTGGGTAGGACAGGGCAGGGCATTCAATCAGCCTCCCTGCTTGGCTTCCACTGTATACTCATTAGCTAATCGTGAACCCCGGAGAACAGAGGTCACATTGAAAGACGACCGCCCTGCAGCTTCCTTGGGCATTGACTGTAATTTACACGAAGATGTGAATGTAATTATCTTGATCAGATTCATTTCCCCCAGCAAATTCACACATCGGGTCCAGTAGATTTCCTCCCATGAAATGACAGTATTTGGGGAATGCACTACTTCTTGGCCAAGAACTGGATCCAGGAGGAAAGGAAGGCAAAAAGAAGAGTTCCAAGCAGGACTGTGAGTGGTGAGGGGAGAGAGCAGGGGGTGCTCGGAGCTCAAATGCCTAACAGCTCCTCGGAGCCTCTTGAACTCAAGCAGGCTAAAGCACGTGGTGTTTCCTGGCCAGACAAAACCCTGCCTTTGCCAAATGTTGCGTTCTCTGTGTAGTCTGGATGACCAAAAGGACCTCTATAAGAAGGTGTCTTTCAGCTGGGAGCAGGTGCTTCTGAGAGGACTCTGGTTTCATGCAGGAAGGGAAAGGAGGAGGCTCCTGTTTGTGCTGGACCTCTGCTTGGTGTTTGCATACGTGTCCTTGAGCAAGAGGGAGGAGGGGGATGCGTACATTTCATAACTCTAGCTTCTCCTGCTTGGGATTTAATACAACTCAATTACAGGGCTCATAGAGGAGAGCAAGGGCACAGGTTACATCCTGTACCTGCTAAAGCTCCGTGGCTACCACCATTCCTTGCGCGTGGTGAGCACAGGTAAAGGAATGTGTGATGGCTAACCTGGCTTGTGAATAGATTGTTTGTAAAGCTAGGAATCACTGGGAGAGAGATAAGGACTGATTTAAAGATGTTGGAAGCCATGCTAGGCAAGTTTTGCTGGAATCCACTTGTAGATTATAACACAACCAGGAAATAATTTTATAGTAGTCGGGATTCTTTTAGTTAGATATGACAGAATCCTGGCCTATCATGGGTTAAAAAGAAAGGAAGACATTTTTTTTTTAAACCTATGTAATATCTAGGAAGATTCATGTCTGATAACCTTCTGTCTTGGCCGGATCCAAAGGCCTCAGTGATGTCATCTAGGTTTGCAATTCGGTCTCTGTTCTTTCGGTGGCTCCACTCTGCTGGGGCTTTTGTGCCTTGGCCCGTTACTCCATGCAAGGCCTCCAGGCCTCCAGCCTTGCCCCTTCTCAGCTGAGCCTCCTGGTGAGAAGAACGTCTCTTCCTGGTACATCAGTTACCACTGGTGAGAAGCAGCTACCCCGGAGCTCCACGGCCTGAAAGAGCAGCCATTTTATGCGCACATCTCTGTGAACGGACAGTTCTGGCCAGGCCTCCTGGGCAGCCCCTTCCCACAATGTGGTGGCCTTGAATTCAGTCAGGCAGTGAGGTCATAGAGGGGTGCTTGGTCTGAAATGGTTTCATTCCTATGTCAGAGTCCTCTGCTGTAACGGATAAGACAGTGGAGATGTCTGTCTGCATGACCTGTCTCTGCAGGAAGTGGTTTTGCTGTTGGTTTGGTTTTTCGTTTGTTTTCTCCAGCAGACTCTGGCTCACTCATCAGGGAGCCTGAGACAGACAGAGAGAATGACACTTTCAAAGCTCTTCATGCGAAGGCTCATGACCTGTGCAATGTCACTTCTAAGCCAAGTCATAGGCCACCTGGAGCTCAAGGAGAGGGTGGCGAACTCAGTCTCCGCATGGCATACCCAAAGCCTCATCACGGGGGCCGTGCAGGATGGAGACGCCACCCCGCTGTCCAGACCCCAGCCTCACAGAGATTCCACTGGACACTTCTCCAGCCACATGCAGATCCCCGGTCCATGCGATGGCTGAGCCAGGCAGACGGATGTGTCCGAGAAGTGCTTGCTTTGCAAGTGTGAAGTCCTGAGCGTGAGCCCCAGAACCCACATTTTAAAAAGGTAGGGCATCGTGGACCCCACTTACTACGGCTTAGAAAAATTGTTTGCCCAGTGTCCTGGCTTCCCTTCTGTTGCTGTGATAAAAAATGCCCTGACAGAAACCAACTGAGGGTGGACAGTTCAGAGTGCATGTGGGGAAGTCAAAGCAGGAATTTCAAATGTTTGCTTGTTGCGGAAGTTTATTTTAAGTTGTGTTTAAAGTAATTGTTTTTGTGCACTGTTGGAAAAAGGGATGCACAGGCCTTGGCATTCTGTACTGTCTGCAGGTACAGAATGTTGGGTTTCTGTTGGGGGATGTTTGATTGCTTACGACCTGCACCTGAGACGTTCTGAATCAATAAAACACCTGAGTGCAGATGCTCGGTGTCCCATTGCCCAGGACAGCTCTTGCTGTGGTGATGACTCCCTCTGCGCAGGTCAGGCAGAGTTTACACCTGTGAAAGTACCTCCTTTGTCTCTCTTGTTGAGCCCACACAGTGACTAACTACTACAACATTTGGTCATGTGACATCCACTGTTAAGAAGCAGAAAGAAAAGAGTACATGCCTACTTGCTCACTCGCTAATGCTCAGCTCAGTTTCCCCACTCTTACACAGCTCAGGACCCCGTG
>JAMJFZ010001581.1:27500-108703 GCA_026225945.1 Cricetomys ansorgei
TTGCTATGTTTCAATATGATTTGTGATGAATATTTCTGATATTCATGGCATAATACCATAATTCACAACATAAAGATGACAGCCACAAAATTAGATGGACAACTGCTGGAACTCCATTCTTCCCAAATGCAGCACCCTAAGATAGATGAGTTCCGGGCTAGCCAGGGTATAGAGTGAGACTTTGCTTCCGAAAGAGAAAGACAGATACTGATGAAGTTTGATATGGATGGAGAAATTGGCCTCTACTATCCAATCTTCACTGTTTGGGGAGAAAAAGATTGTTTCAATAAAAATAAATTTAGTGAGTTTTTTAAGAAAGTGAAAAATAACACAGAAAACAGCTTTAATTGCATCATAAAGAAAAACATGACCAATGCATTTAATTAGCTCAGTGCATTTTATCCCTCCCCCCGAAAATAGTTCCCAGGAAAATTCATCAGTGGTAATTACTCAATTAAAGTTTGTTTTCAGAGCTGAAGCAAGTTCACCTCCTAATGGCGGGAAAATCAGCACCTTTTTCCCCACGGGTCTGTTCCCAAGCCTTTCCACCTGCTCACACATTTTCCTTCAGAGCTCACGGGCCGCTCTAGCTGCAGAACACAAGGTATTACATACAGGTTCAAGAGGGACCAGTTCAGTTAGGGGTAAGGCACGATTTACTCCATGGACAGACTGGACAGACAGACATCGTGTGTTGGGGGCTCTGGAGAGTGCTCCGGGCCCCGGCATCAGTGACTCTGTGGCGGAGGCTATGAAGAGAGGAACCAGAGCTCACATGACAGAAATGAGGGCTCTTCTTAGAGCTGTCTGAGATGGGAAGCTTTCAGAGCAGGAGACCACAGCCAGGCCCTCTGTGTTACAGGCCAGGAGGCAGGGAAAGGGCACAGGGTGTGTGGCCACATTTACTTTGATCTAAACTTATCTTCCGGGTTGAGAGATCCAGGCTTTGGGAGTTCCTTCAGCTAGGAGCTCACAGGCAACATCTCCAGAAGATGTCTCCTGGGACCTGAGGGAAGGAGGGAGGAAGGTTTCACTGCGACCTGAGCAGAATCTGGTCTGGATTCTAACATCATATTCTCATACAAAATTTTAATGATTCTCCCTCTGGATGAGAATTCATCTTCCGTGAACTCCATCTTTTTTTTAACTATTGTGACACAAAGGATCCTCGGCCTCTGTTCCCTTTCCTGGAGATGATCCTGAGAGCATGACAGGAACCTCGATGTACCTCTTTACCTAGAATACAGGGACCAGCTCATCTCCCATCCCTCCCAACATCCAAAGCAGTGACTCTCTCTGGTAGCCCACCCTAGGGCCCTCCAGGACCCCACCCTAGGGCCCTCCAGGACCCCACCCTAGGGCCCCCCAGGACCCTACCCTAGGGATCCCCAGGACTCCACCCCAGGACCCCCACCCCAGGACCTGCCCCAGTACTGCAACCCAGGACCTCCCAGGACCCTCCCCACCCCAGGAACCCCCCAGGACCCTCCACTCCCAGGACCCACCACCCCTGCTGCACAGAAGCTCCGCCCTCTTTCCTTCACATAAGCCCACAAAACCCACCCTCTGTGGTCAGTGAGCTTCAGTCTTCAAATGAGTAAAGCAAGAACCCCAAAGGCCACTGGCTAGGGGCAGTTTGGTGGCCTTTGAGTTCCTGGGACCCAAGAGCCAAGAAAGGTCCTGTCATTCTCAAAGACAGCCCCATATTCCAGTATCCAGACTCTTAAAGAGCCAGCACGGAGGCCCAGAGATGAATGTGTCAGTCCCAACGTGGCTTCTGAGGGGGCGTACGATCTACTATGGGAAGAGAGCAGCATAGCTCTGGCAGCCGCCGAGGAACACTAGGATACGGAACTGTTCACTTAGAGTCACTGAAATGGGACTTGAACCCGAGTCCTTTACCCATCCCCCTGGTCTTTGTTTTGTGCTGGTTGGGACGTCTGAGTCACCGTACCAGAATAGGGGGACAGCAAGTTCCCCCTCACACCTGAAGAGACGCTCAGTCTGCACAAGGACCTCAGAGCAGCAAAGAGCCGGCGCCCTGGGTTTGGTTTCAATTCATTTTCCTTTTCTATTCATTTTATTCTTGAGTTTGCAATATAATTTTAAAAGCCACTTTCCCTCAGCTCTTCTTTGAAACTGGCTTCATGCCACTTAGGACAGAAAGGCCTGGCGTCTTTCATGAAATACAAACAAAAACACGCCTTTGATATGCCGTTTTACCCCCTCAGCGCTAGCATTTGTCAGCTGTAAATTCTCATCCTTCGTGCTGCGATCAATCGAGAATTAATCAGAGTCTGAAGTCCCTGCCTGTCTGCATATAATCCACCAACAACTGACAGCACTCCAGCTAAGCTCACTGTACTGAAGCAAAGTGGGAGCCCAAAGACCTAGATTCAATTTAAACACCTTAAAAAAGAAATGTTTCAATCCCTCTGGTTAACTGTTCTGCAGTCCAGCATGTAGGAAGCAGGCAGCATGATTTTTGAGGCTTCTGGGAAGTAATACCTACCCCACTGCAACCAGGGTAAGGTCCTTCTCAATCCATGAGCCTGTGAAACTCAAGAGACACAGGCTCAGCTGGCCGGCTCAGAAGCAACCAAGAGGAAGGATCTGGGTTAGGGAGATGGCCCCGTGTGTGACGCACTTGCCACACAAGCATGAGGTCCTGAGTTTGACCCTGGAACTCAGTAAAATTGCTGGGCCTGGTGGAACATGCTTGTAATCCCAGCACTGGGAGGCAGAGACAGACAGGCCCCTGGGACTCACTGGCCAGCTGGCATAATGGGTGAGCTCCAGGCCAGAGAGAAACTCTGTCTTAAAAGAGACGGTAGCTGAATCCCTGAAGCTGTCTTCTGATATCCACATGCATGAACACACACCCTACCCCGACACAAACATACACATGCTCATATGTGCACGCGCACACACACACACACACACATGCACCACACACACATACACCACACACACACATGCACCACACACACACACATGCACCACACACACACACACACACATGCACCACACACACACACACATACATGCACCACACACACACACATGCACCACACACACACATACATGCACCACACACACACACATGCACCACACACACACATACACCACACACACACACACACACATACACCACACACACACACATGCACCACACACACACACACACACACACACACATGCACATGCACCACACACACATACACACACACACACACACACATGCACCACACACACACATACACACACACATACACACACACACACATGCACACACACACACACACACACATGCACACACACACACACACACACACACACACACACATGCACCACACACACATGCACACACACACACATACACACACACATACACACACATACACACACATGCGCCACACACATACACACATACACACACACACACACATACACACACACACACCACACATATACACACACACATACACACACATGCATCACACACACACACACATGCATCACACACACACGCGCGCACTACACACACACACATGCATCACACACACACACACACACACACAGGATTAAAGACCACATGGCCAGGCTGCCTAAGTCTGAGTCTCACTCTGCTATTCATAGGCCGTGTGAGCGCAGACAGGCTGCTCCCCGGCTGATGCCTTCACATCTGCACCTTTAAAATGGTCCAGCAAAAGCACCTGCCTCTCTGGAACATGAAAACCACAAACTTCATGCAATCATCAGCCCTCTGCCATAGTCAACATGGCTGTGATCACTGCAGACACCAGCACACGCCCTTTATCATGGTCTCCAAGCCACACGGGCCTCCTTTCTCTTCTCTGGCCTGGCACAGTCCATTTCCATACGGTGGCCCCTACCATCTCCTCTGCCCAGATGGCTCTTCCTCTTCGGAGACGTCTCCTCTGACAACTCCAAATGTAACCACAGCCCTTTCCTTTCCTCGTGTGTCACAGCTGTTACTACCTGGTGAATCTCATGGGCGGTACGATCCAAGGGAGTGCAATAGGAACTTACCTGAGCCCACTAACACTAGGTTCCAAGAGAGCAGAGAATCTGACCGATGACTGTATTCCCAGCCTGTAAGACAGTGCTGAGCACTTGGGACCTGCAAATAGCACACAGGAGTAGTGGCCTAGAAAGGGGCATTCCACAGTCCTTACAATATGGGTTTCCCACAACACAGATCTCTTGAAAGTGAGTCGTTTGTCCCCCATGCTGGTTTACCACAACCTGTTCTACAGGATAGAATAGTTGTCTCTCAGCTTCTAAATTTCCAATTTTCTCAAACTGTGCTCCTGTAATGGAAGACTGCAGAGAAAGAGAGGGAGGAGAAAGACAGAGAGACAGATAGACAGACAGACAGAGGAGACAGAGACAGAGAGAAACAGGAATTCTAACCAACAAGGATTCTCAGGGTCAAAGATGCTGGGAAATGATATTTGCATAGTTGGGATTCATGCTCAGCAAAAGCTCTCTGGAGCCCTGTAGGGAAAATGAGCATCGAACCTGCATTTGCTGTGTGTCCCGGACTCCACCTGTGATCATCTGGGTCATGAAACACAATCTGAAAGTTAGTGATCAAGTCCTTCCATGACAGTGCATCCAGAAAGTGAGGCTCCAAAGGAGCGTTGCTCACTGGGGGTCATGCAGACACCTCGATCCTGGAGCGGTGCTTTCCCAGCCCCTGCCAGCCCGGAGGACCTGCTTCGCTGTCAAAACCTGAGCACAGACCTCAGATCCCAGAGTCAGTCCGACAAAAAGCATGGGTCTCAATGAACTGAGTAAGGGTTGCTTCCCGCCCCACTGTTCCAGAAAAAATGATTCGTTCAACAAACATTTATTAAGCATGATGTGACAGGCACTGCACGCTTTACAAGGAACAAGACATAGCTGTTCAGAAGACTCATGATGCCATTATCCATAAGGAAACTAAAATTGGCTGAACCATCCTTGGAAGCCGTCTTCGGGGCAGGGGAGTGTAGGAACTTACATATGCACATTCCATTTGCTTCCGTTACATCTTTACATTTGTGTCTAATGAAATCACACCCGAATAAAGCACGCATCTCTGTACTCAGTGCAGAGAGAGAAAGCAAAAAGACAGAGGTGGGCTCCTCTGCGAGCCTCTCCCACTACGAGTTCATTTGCAAGTCACCTTTGGCTTTCTGCTTGTGGTTGAAGCTCATTCCATCGTTACTCCCTGCAAATAAAATCATCTGTTCCAAAGCACTTGGAAACACATTGCAGCTAAAGGACCCTAGAAAGCATGGTTTCCTGAAGCCGAGTCCTTTGGAAACACTCCAGATGAGAGAAGACAAGACAGGGATATTACTCTGGGTGGTCTTTTCCATGAACTGAGAGCATCTATCTAGCAGTCTGTGGTTCTAGAAAAAGGTTCCAAGAGACGAAATAAAACAAACTGAACATCGGGCTTGACAAATCCACATCTAATCTAATACTAGTTTTCGGTGTGCTCTGGAGGTGTGGCTGACTAATAAGAAAGGAAAGGGGAGAGAGAGGGGGCGGAGAGAGAGAGGAAAGGAAGGAAGGAAGGAAGGAAGGAAGGAAGGAAGGAAGGAAGGAAGGAAGGGAGGAGGGAGGAAGGGGAGGGAGGGAGGGAGGGAGGGAGGGAGGAAGGAAGGAAGGAAGGAAGGAAGGAAGGGAGGAAGGAAGGGAGGGAGGAAGGGAGGGAGGAAAGGGGCTGAGAATTCAGCAGCTCCTTAAAGCCCTTTGTTCTACCTGTTCCCTGAGCCAAGCTCCCAGAAAACAAATGTGTGCTCCAAACCCCAGCTGTCTTTTAAGAGCACGCTTGTGGCTTCTCCAAGAGTGCTGAGAACCAGCTGGCAAAGCAAAGGTGACCCCCACACACACCAGCACATGTGCTTATTAAAAACCAAAACAAACCAGGAATCCTGTGCTCAGGAAAGACCCCCAACCTGCACTAAAAAGAAGCCACAGCCCACCTCAACAATTGCCGCTCAAACCTGCCATTTAAAAAGCAATCCAGACACAAGTCAAGGAACAAGCCTTTGTTTAAAAGGCTAAATTGGAGTGTGCTCTTAAAGAACCAGGCTCCACTTTCTCTTAGGGAACTAAAGGGAACACTCTTCCGTGTCCAGAATATCAGAGTTTATTCCAACAGCCTGGGCTGGTGTTCTCAGCTGAGAATCATTGCAGCTGGAGTACAGAGAGCATATGCACACTGGGAACATGTGTATTTGTGTGAGTGCATGTGTATATGCGTGTAAATATGGCTGCAGTTGTATATGCCCATGGGGGTGTTTCTAAGCAGTTTTATGGAAACAGTTTGGGGCGAGAGGTGAGATTTTGCCTAAGGAAACCTCCTCCTCACAATCAAGACCCCAGACAGACTCAGCAGCCGGGTCACCATCCGTGGTCGTTGGAGAGATTTGAGACATGTGATCAAAAGGCCCCTCCCCCTCCCCCTCCCCCTCCCCCTCCTCCTCCTCCTCCTCCTCCTCTTCCTCCTCCTCGCCCACTTCCCTCTCTCCAGAGGACACCACGTTAGGGATCATGTGGACATAGGCTGCAGCGATCTCCTTGTGGAAGATGGTGTCTTGGTTGTAGGAGATGAGTTCATTGCTGATGTTCACCGTCTGCACTGGGGTCCGGAAGCAGAGGTGGCTGCACCCCAGAAGCTGGGCAAACACCTTCCGGAAGTCAGCGTTGAAGGCGTAGATGATGGGATTGAGAGAGGAGTTGGCCCAGCCGAACCAGACGAATATGTCAAAGGTGGTTTCGCTGACGCAAGGGAAGCCAGCCCTTGGGCCCTGGGCATCCCCGCTGCTGCAGAAAGGAACCATGCAGTTCAGGATAAAGAAAGGCAACCAGCAGCACACGAAGACCCCCATGATCACTGACAGGGTCTTGAAGACCTTGGTCTCCTTCTTGATGGACGCTCGCAGGCTGGGGTCAGGTTCGCAGGCCCCGCGGCTCCGGCAGCTCTGAGCATGCTCAGCGGCCCTCTCCAGCGAGGAGATCCTGCGGATCTGCACCTGTGCGATGCGGTAGATGCGTGAGTAGGTCACGATCATGATGGCCACCGGGATGTAGAAGCTGATGAGCGATGAGGAGATGGCGTAGGCTCGGTTCAGGCTGGAGTCGCAGTTCTGTGTCCTCCCTTCTCGATCCCAGGGCGTTGCATTGGACGGCAAGCGCTTTCGGTCCCCGGAGCCTGCCTTGTCTCTGTGCCAGTTGAATTGGACCGGGATGAAGGAGATGAGGACGGACAGGGTCCAGACCAGGCCCACCATGACCAGGGCTACACGCTGGGTCATCTTGCGCTCGTAGCGGAAAGGCCTGGAGATAGCCCAGTAACGGTCCACGCTGATGATGCACAGATTCAGGATGGAGGCGGTGGAGCACATGATGTCAAAGGCCACCCAGACGTCGCAGAACGCCCCAAATGGCCAGTACCCAGCCACCTCAGCCACGGCCTTCCAGGGCATGACCAGCAATGCCACGAAGAGGTCTGAGACCGCCAGAGATACGATGAAGATGTTGGTCATCTTGGCGCGCAGGTGGCGGCTGCGGACGATGGCTGCGCACACCAGCACATTGCCTAGCAGGGTCCAGACGATGAGGAGAGTCAGGAGGCCAGCGGTGACCACCTGTGCGGGTCCCAGCGGGGCCGCCGAGTCCCCCGGGGCGCCCGCCTGCGCCAGCTGCCGCTGCAGCCCCAGCCGCGCCCGAGGCGCCGTGCCATTGCGCCCGGGCGGCAGCATACCCTGCTGGGTAGCACCGGCAGGTTGCGCGCGGTCCCAACTTTGGCCCAGCGCCCCCGGGAGGCCCCATCAGACACCCCAAAGGGTGTGCCGGGCCCCGCAGCTGACCGTCCCGGACCCCAGGGGCGCTCACCCTGCGCTGTGCGGGATCCCGGAGCGGTGACCGCCTCGCAGCCTCGGGTCCCCGCGGTGGGGCAGGAAGCGACCAGTGCCCGCGGACCGCCGGGGCTGTGGTCCTGTGGCGGCAGCGCGCCGGGCGGCCCCTACCGCTGCGTCTGGATCCGAGTCGGAGGAGCGCAGAGCGGCCGCCAACCGGAGCGGGAGCTGGAGCCGCCGGCACCGGGCGATCTCTGTGGCGCGGTGGCTGCCACGTCCTGCGCGCCCGCCCCTATCAGCAGCGCTCCTGCCGCCTGCGCGCCCTCCCATCTGCGCCCCGGCGTCCTGACTCTCCACCGTCGACTCCAGAGGCCACACACAGGTCGGAGAGGGACCCCAGTGCCACACCCTAGTCCCGAGCCGGGGGCAAACACCTGAACACCAGGTGCCTCCCTCGGGCCACCTCCGGGGGCCCCAGCCCTAGCCACGTTTGTTAAGAGAGATGGGGAAGTGAGTCACAGTGGCCTCCAGACAAACCAGAGACTTGGGGGATAGATAGGAAGCCGCCTTAGATGTCACAGCCACGTTCCGAACCGAACCGTGTTCGGGGCCATAGGGCCCTGAATTCCCTACTCAGGTTTGCTGATTCTTGCTTTCTTCTCCCCGGAGAGACGGTGAGGTCTGTTCCCCAGGTGTGCAAGGATTTGGGAGAGTCATCCAGAAGGTGGGCAGGAGGCAGTGGTCCCTGAACCCCCTTCCTCCCTTCCCCCACCCGAGACTCTCTGAGGCTTCACTCAGACCTTGGCAAGCGTGCATCCCACACTCCTCACCTGGAACAGTCTTTCCTTTCCTAATTTTAGATGTGCTCCATCTAGGGGGTGGGGGTGGGAGGCTGTCCTGACTCAGTGTTTCACAGAAACTAAAGATGAAAAAGCCAGGCTGGAGAGGACAAGGGGGAGCTGTGGGGATAGAGTGGAGAGACGGCAGCAGTCTCCAGCACACCTCTCAGACACCGTGTCTCTCACAATGTTCCAGTCTCCCTGGCAGTGCTGAGGAGCGAAGAAAGGAAAGCGGCCCTGAAGGTGGCCCCGCCCCTGCAGGCGTGGCCTTCTATCCCAGCCTCTTGCTCTCAGCTCCATGCACCTGCCGTTTTGTCCCACCCTGCAGGAGCCTTGCTTCTGAACCTCAAACACCCCTTGTGGCTTTCACCTTCTTGCTCCCAGCTTTCTGCTGGGGGGAGATAGACCACCTGTCCCAATGCCAGGGCACAAACTGGACAGTGGCCCTTCTCTCCTGCCTTTCCTCTCTGCGTTATCACTATCCCAGCCGCCAGGCTCTGACCTGGTCCCATATCCACCCTCCATTCAACCACAATCAGAGTTCTCCTTCTGCTTTGTGGTTGGGTAGCAGTATAGCACGTTTTCTCCTGGCTGGGACGTCCCCAACAGCTCCCTGTGAGGCTGAGCCTTTGGCCAGGCATACAGGGCAGCTCATTAGCTTGCTCTTGCCTGCCTCTGCCCCTGGCTCCTACTGCCTCCCCTCCACATTTGACCTGTGTCTGAGAAGGCAACAACACCACACCAAGGAAAGACTAGTCACCCAGAAGGCCCAGATGGGTCAGGCCTGAGCTGACCTGTATCCCAACTCTGACATCCTGGAGAGCACCCACTCACGATGCTGGGAAACAACTGGGATTGTGAGGAACAGGCTGGAAGACCAGCCATTTATTAAACAATTACTAGATATGAGGTCCAAATATACGCGGATAGATGGACAGACGGATGAAATAGATGCAGATATAAACAGATATCTATGAGTTTTCAGGTTTGCAATCTGATATATGTTCAAGGCACAAGTTTATGTTTGTTCTCATGTTTCAGAACTCTGCAGTCCCATCCATCCATCATCCACCCATCCATCCATCCATGCGTCCATCCATGCATCCATCCACCCACCCACCCACTCATCCATCCATCCATCCATCCACCTATCCATCTATTCATCCACCTACCCATCCATCCACCCATCCACCATCCACCCATACACCCACCCATCCACCCACCCACCCACTCATCCATCCATCCATCCATCCACCTATCCATCTATTCATCCACCTACCCATCCATCCACCCATCCACCATCCACCCATACACCCACCCATCCATCCACCCACCCACTCATCCATCCACCCATCCACCATCCACTCATACACCCACCCATCCATCCATCTACCCACCCATCCATCCACCCACTCATCCATCCACCCATCCATCCATCCAGCAACCACCCAGCGCTCGCTGATGGGAGGGCCACAGCCCACGCTAGTCATAGAAAGAAGAGGTTTGCATAGTAAGGCAGGAGATAACCAGATCAACAATGGACTCTTTTTCCCAGTGAGCACAAAACTGCTGTTCCTGTCAGGGGCAGAGCTACAAGCCTTGGGGACACAGGGAGAATCAAAAACACACTCCTTCCCATCTGGGCCTTGAATTCTAACAAGAGACAAATAATAAGCAGTTTTGGGCTGAGGGTGTATCTCAGTGGTAGAATGTGGTCTTAGCATGCACGAGGCCCTGGCTTTAATCCTCAGCACCAAAAAAAAATTAATCACAATAAATTAATTTCAAAGTAGGACAGTTTTATTTCATGCTACGTGTTATTTAGGAAGTAAAACAGAGAGTATCTGGACTGGAGGAACAAGCTGCTTCAAAATGAGTGGTCAGGGGAGCTTCTGGGCAATCAGAAAGATGAGAGAGATTTAGTGAAGGAAATCACTCTGGAAGAGAAGGCAAGCTGATGCAAAGGCCCTGGGGCAGGATGATCTTACCAAAGGTGGGAGATGGAGAAGGTGAGCCCCGTTGCCGTGGTGAAGACACTGAACCACGTTCTAAGTACGAGGTGGCTGGTGTTTAAACTCCAACACTCCCGTTCAGCACCGTCATCGTTATTTCGGATGCACTTGGCCATCTCTGCAACATTCAGGACAATCTCCGTCAGCCTCTCCTGAGTCAGCTCCAGCTGCCCTTGGACAGACATCTAGGGTCCTTACAGCACTGATGGCTCGGGCTCCTGCACTGTGTGCTGGGTCCTGGTCAACGGCGGCGTGTGGCAAGCTCTTGAGAAGGTATGCAGCTGCTCTTAGGTCTCTACCTTGACTTAGTTCCCTGGGGTTCTTACCCGCCACCAGGAGAAGTGTGGACTTTGGGGAAGGGCTGCATGAAGGTCCTCAGCACTCCAGGACAACTGAACTCTCAAGAGCACGGTCCATAATACACAGGAGCCAGGGCTGCCCCGTCACTCCGCGGTGACCGGCAGCCGAGCCCCTGCACCGTCCCCTGTCCTGCTCTGGTTTGGATCCTGGTTGCATTTGGAGTCACCGCTGCCCAGCATCTTCTGTGGATAAGAGCCTTCCCACCCACTCAGGCCCCTCCCGCTGTGACGTTTCTCCTAAACAGTGTGACTTCCTTCGCTTTCCCGTGATTCCTTGGGACCCTGTCAGTTATCGCTAACTTGATTAATAAAATTTACTCGTTAAGTCCAAACACCTTCACTGCTGGTTACCTCCATCTCCCAGCCTCGACTCGCCACGCGAGCTCCACAACATCTCGGGATGCCTCTTCTTCCCACCTGCTTCTTTTTGAGACGTGGAGCCCCCCTCCCCCCTTGTTCTCATCCCTAATTGAAAAGTTCTACCTCCTCCTTACTGGGTGGAGGGGAACCCCGTACCCACGCCCGGTTCTTCCCAAGACCCCGGCAGACAGCCGCCACCTTCGCACCCTGGCGGCACACAGGCGCGCAGTGTGCTGAGCGCCGAAATGACTCCGCCGCGTCCGTACCCGCAGATGGCGCTGTCCGTGCTGAAAGCGGCCCGCTAAGGTCGGAACAGGCAAGGAGGCCGTTCTCACCATCGCTCTCCAACACTCCCCTTCTAGTCAAGATATGGCTTTAGTTACCACCAGCGGCAAAAAGATTTAAAATTAAAAAAAAAAAGATACCCAAGTTAGAAAGGAAGAAGTAAAACTATTTCTATTTGCAGATGGCATGGTCTTACTGGGGAAGACCCCAAAGACCTCACACACACACACACACACACACACACACACACACACACACACACGCAGAGTGAGAGCTAACAAATGAACCCAGTGAAGATTCAGGTTATGAAATTGATGTGCTGAAGTCCAGTGGCATTTCCTCATCCAGATAACTACCCGCTGGGAAGGGCATGGCCGAGCAGATGACTGCGTGACACAGATCCAGCCTCTGGTGTGCCTCCTCTCCATACAGAAGCCTACCCTCCTGCTGGCCCCTCAAAAAGCAGGAGGAAGGCTGAATCTGATGACTGTGAGGTGGAAGCCTTTGTGAGTGTCCTGAGGGCTGTTGGCCCTGGGTCAGCCTCGCTAAAAGCAAGTCAGCTAGGGACAAGATGAAATCGTGCATGAGCTGTTCCTTAAAGAACTTTTGGAACTATATGATGTGACCAAGTTCAGGGACAGGAACTAGACTCCCGAGTCTGTGTTTCCTGAACTGGCTAGGGTTTACAGAGAGCCCCAGAAACAAGAAAAATGGATGGTCAAGGAAAAGAGGAATAGATGCTGTGAATGCTAAAGAAACATGATTGAAGTTTGGGTAGGTACAGGGAAGAAGTAGAAGATCTAGAGAAAGCTTAGAATCTATAAATATAAAATTTCTGTCTGGCACCTTTTTGCCCTTCTGTCTGTTTGATATGTGCTGAGACTGCAAGCAGGGCACCCAGCGAACCGCCAGTGAGCCATTGTGTTAGAGGTTTTTTGAGAAAAAGACAAATTGGTGATTAAGCTGTTACAATGAAAATTGTTCTTGTTCACTGTACCAAGTAAGTATGGGAATTCTGGTAAATGTAACTATGTGTTTGTTTGTTTTTCCTGCAAAGCTTTGCATGTGCTTGACCTTGATAAACTGCTAGATTTGCAATGTACTTTTAGTGAATAAAAGACTTGGCAGGTTCATGCTCAGAAGAAGCAGAAGAGAGCAGCAGAAGGGAGAAGGAGAAGGCAGAGAGGGAGAGAGGGGAGGAAAGAAAGAGAAAGTAGAGAAAGAGAGAGAGTAGTAGAGAATCCTCAAGCTCTGATGCTCTCCTGAGATGACTAGCATTTGACTCCCGAATCAATTTTTCATGCTGCTCGGAGGCATCCCTGATGGGGAAGTTTAATTTTAGTTATGTTTGAAATTGTTGTCTGCACTGGGTGCAGGGGCTATCCTAGGTCTAGGGAGTTCTGTATTGTCTGCAGGTGTTGGATTTCTGTGGGGGTTGTTAATTGCTAATGATCTGCATGTGCTCTAAGTGAAATACCCGAGGTGTCCTGAAAGAATTTAAACACCTGAGCTAAGACACTTGGGGTTTCACTATCAAGGTTGCTGCTTGCCATGGCGGTGGTTCCCGCTGCTGAAGTCTGGCAGGGTTTGCAGCTATGAAATATGCCTCCATGTCTTTCTTGCTGAACTCCACAGTAACATAGTACTACACATTCCTTTCTCAAGACCCTGACCTCAAGCTGAGGTTGGACCCCAGCAACTACCTACACAAAAAAGAAATTCTAACCATGGTACAAAAAGGAATTATGAAGAAAGTGAGAAAACCCCATGTCAAAAACTAAAATGTAAATGGACACACTGTAATGGAGAGTGTTAATTAGCATAACTTAGAATCCATGGGGGAATTCTGGATTACATTAATTGAGGTAGGAAGACTGCCCACTGCGGGTGGCACCATTCCCTAGGCAGAGACCCTGAACTGTGCAAGTGTAGAGAGGAGCCTGGATGTAATTAATCATGTGTGCATCCATTTTCTCTCTGCTCTTGGGTATCACTAGCTGTTTCCTGCTCTGACTTCCCTGGAATGGAATTGGAAGCCAAACAAACACTTCCTCCATTATAGCTTCTTTTGTAGAGGTGATTTTTTAAATCACTGAATAGACATAAAGCCAGGACACAAAATGAGTTGAGGGATACTCTATTGTCAGGGATAGAAGAATTAATACTTATCAAAATGCCTACGCAGAATTTCAGCACAATCTCCATCAAAATCCCAATGGCATCCCTCCTGGAAACAGGAAATAGGACTATAAAACCCATTCAAAAACCCAAAAGACCTCAAATAGCCAAAGCAATCCTCAGGAAGGAAAAAAGTGGTTGAGGTACCTGTCTTAGTCAGCGTTCTATTGCTGTGAAGAGATACCATGATCAAGGCAATTCTTTTTTTTTTAAGCATTTAACTGGGGGCTTACTTATAGTTGCAGAGGGTTAGGACATGATCCCCATAGCAGAGGCAGGCTGCCAGGGCACCAGAGCAGTAGCTGAGAGCTTTGCTTTCTGACCCACAGACAGCAGGCAGATAAAGTGACACTGGACCTGGTGTGGACTTTTGAATCCTCAAAGCCCACCCCCAGTGACACACCTCCTCCAACAAGGACACGCCTCCTAATCTTTTTCAAACAGTTCTACTAACTGGGTACCAAGTGTTCAAACATATGAGCCTCTGGGGGCCATTCTCATCCAAACCACCACCGCCTCTCCCGCCACCGTGTCTCCCGCCACCGTGCTGTAACTGAGTCCTTGCCCGCTCCAGCACGGTGTCCACAGACAGCATTCTCAGTGGGGGAATTGCTGAGTGCCTCAGGTCACCGAGCTTTGGGCACAAACTCAGATCACAGTTCCCCTTCCTCCTCTCTGCAATTTCTATTTGTGTCTGAGGCGCAGAGGGCGGGGCAGACTGGCTCCCCAAGGCTTCTCTAGCACTCTCAGAGGCAGAAAGCAACAGGCCCTTATGGCAGCGTGAGTGTGGGGATGGATGGTCAGAGTGGATCTTGCTGGCTAAAATGGTGGAAAAAAACTATGTGAAGGACCCCTGCTTCCCTTCCCAGCCTCCACCAGCTGCCGGCCTCCCTCACCTGCGACTCCATAGCCTGAGCTTAGCCTTAGCGGCCACGCTGTCTCCTCGGCACTCTTTCTAACTCTGAGGACCCTTGGATGACATAGCACCTGCTCAGTACCTCTGACTCATCCCTGTCTGTTGGGTGCCGTTTCCTGGTTACAGGTTCTGAGCACACAGACATGTTCTGGCCTGTGGGTTGCTCTGTCTCAGGCTCTCTGGACTGTGGAGAGAACCCGTGGTTCAGCCTGTCTGAGAGCAGTGCTGCCCCCTGTCTGCAGACAAAGCTAGCGTGGCTCAGCCAGCCCTGCGGCATACCCGGAATTCTATTTGGGACTACAGCAAGGGCTCCTAGCCGGGCAGCTGGTGTGCCATCTCAAGTCCCTTGTGACCCTCCATGGAAACCTCTGCTGCCACAGTGTACAGCAGAACAGCCGAAGTGCAGGGAGTGAAGGCCACTGGCGTTGAGAGCTAGCCTTGCAGCTCAAACCTCTATCTGCACAGCGACAGACACTTACGGGAGGGGTTAGCCAGCACTGTGCACGCCAGCCGAGTGGAGAACAGAGCCCTCTCTGGAAGATGCCACCCCCGGACCCTTGACATCACACCTTCCTTCAAGGAAGAGCACAGCAGCCAAATTCACTCAAGGATCAAAAACCTCAAGCTTTCCCATTATTCATCCATAGCCACCCATCCAAAGGACCCCGCCATCCTTTCTCCTGGGTGTGGCTGGGAAGGCTCTCCTTCAATTTTCAGGGAAGATGAACCCTCCGCTGTCCCTCTCCGGCCCAGCTTGTACTGTGTGGCCCTGTGGCTGATGAGTACAGAGAGAGCCTTTCTTTACCAGCTGAAGGACAGTGAACGGCTGTTCTCAGTATGGGACTGAAGCAGTGTCCCGGCAATGGGTTCCCACCGGTGCTGAGCCTTTGTGTTCACAGGCCCGTGTGAGAAGATTCTAGAAGCCTGACTGCGAACACATGAAGAATGACAGCCGATGGGTGAGACTCCCCGTGCCCTCACCAACTCTTGTTTCAGATGCCCCTGTTCTCAAGGTTGGAATGCAAGACTTCTCGGAGACTGGTGCTCAGTCAGCTACAGGGGACAGTGAAGCCCAGTCCATATCAAGGGCTCACTACACTCCCACCTGGGGGCAAATCCATTTCGGCACCTCCTTTAAAAGTTCTACAGAGCCAGGCCACGGTGGTGCACGCCTTTAATCCCAGCACTTGGGAGACAGAGGCAGGAGGATCTCCGTGAGTTCCAGGACAGCCAGAGTTCTATGGACACTGCCAACCCCATTCACCGAGTCACCCAAGCGCTTTTTCTTCTACAAGAAGGCAGAAATAGCCCACAAAGCCTAAGAATTTTATGTCTGACTCCTTATGAAAAGAGTTAGCCATCTCTGGCTTAAATATTGACATTGTTTGATCAGGCTCCATAAAAAGAAGTTTAGTGGAAGGCAGCTCCAGGGTCCTGTCTTCTCACGGATTGGTCTTGCGTATGTGCAATGGCTGCTTCTTGAGTACACACTGGCCGCCATAGTGACTCCTTCCCACAACACTTTGGGGAACTCTCTCCTCCCCTCTTTCCTACTTGGGGATGAAAATCCTCTCCGGGTCCTGTGGAGCAGAGGACCTCTCCTTCTTCTGGTCTAGACCAGGGATTGTGAAGGGTTCTTCCTGCAAAGGCCAGATTCTAGGAAATATCTCAGTAGTTGTGTGTGTGTGTGTCTGTGTGTGTGTGTGTGTGTGTCTGTGTGTGTGTACATACAACCCGCCTGGAACCCTTGTGCCCAGCACTCCTCCAGCAAAGATGGGCTTAGTGCCCTTGGCACTCACCCGCAGGAAGAAGTCACCCCCAAGGTCGTCCCCTACCCATCAAGAGAGCCGACCCTATCCAGTGAGTCTCCCCTGAGAGAGGCTCAGTCCCAGACCACACACACACTTGCTGTCTGAAAGCCAGCTGGGCCGAGAGCGCCCTCTAGTGCTGGGAAGGAGCATGCAGGACTAGACGTGCGTGCCAGAAGCCTAGGTCCCAAAGCCACTGAAGGAACGTGACAAGGGAGGGGACCGAAGTGAAATGTCACCAGCAAGTGCTCTGTTTGGATAAACGACGTCCTCGCCCCACTGCAAGGGACATCTTCCCGCTGCATGCAGGTCTCAGGTTTACGCTCGGAGCGCAGGGGAGTCGGAGCGGCATCAGCGCGCCCCCTGCCGGCCACGCTCCTCCACAGCAAGGCTCCCTTTGGCAGAGCCGGGAGCATAAACTTAATTTATAAATTTATAATTTATAAACCTAATCTAGTATGTTTTAACTAGGTAAAAAGCGAGGCGTTGTGTCCATTTAGCTAGCTTTTCTGTACCCAAGCAATTGCGCCGCTGATATTTTTCTGAAGTGAGTTTCTTGTTACAGATTGTAAATGGCTTTGCAGGGGTGGTGATGCTGCCTGCCCACGTAGGCTCTGAGCTGGGGCTTCACAAACATAAAGAGGAACACTGATCACACAGACAATGGGGAGACTGGCTGGATTTCATGACAGGTGTTTGCGGTGGCGGAGATCCAGGGTGGGTGTGATCTGACTCATAGTGACCAGGAGGTCCTGAAGATGGGACGGTCTGGAGATGTCTGGAGACCGTCAACCGTCTGGAGAACGGCTTGTCACTGTGCAGTGCTTCTCAACCTTTGGGTCGCAACCACCTTGGTGTCAAAAGATCCTTTCACAGGGGTCACCTAAGACCATGTGCATATCAGATATTTACATTATGATTCATAACAGTAGTAAAATCACAGTTATGGGGTAGCAATGAGAATAATTTTATGGTTGGGGGTCACCAAAACATAAGGAACTCTGTTAAAGAGTCACAGCCTTAGAAAGGTTGAGAACCATGTGGATGGGAGGGACACTTTTCCTAGCTGTGTCCAGCAGCCACAGTGACCCTGGACCACCAGCCACCAAACCCTTGCCTTTGCACTGCCACACCGGTAGCCAGAGCCACCATTTCCATAAACACTAGCGTGGGTCCTGGCCACACAGGGACCCGGCTGAGCAGGGCTCCAGATTCACACGCTTCTCTGTGAGGCGGTAGCCCTGAAGTAGTGTCTCAGTTACCTCAGGCACTGAATCAGAAAGTCACCGGCTGGGGGTCTGGCCCCCCACAGTCTTGAGGTTGGATGACCTGGCTCAGAGAGACCACTTACTATCATGCTCTGGTGAGATCCCTCTCTAGTTGACCAGTCTCATGTGTCCCCTCCAGTCTGAAGGCTGCTGGTTGGCTCTCTGACCAGTCTCATGTGTCCCCTCCAGTCTGAAGGCTGCTGGCTGGCTCTCTGACCAGCCTCATGTGTCCCCTCCAGGTCTGAGGCTGCTGGCTGGCTCTCTGACTAGCCTTGTGTGTCCCCTCCAGGTCTGAGGCTGCTGGTTGGCTCTCTGACCAGCCTCATGTGTCCTCTCCAGGTCTGAGGCTGCTGGTTGGCTCTCTGACTAGCCTTGTGTGTCCCCTCCAGGTCTGAGGCTGCTGGTTGGCTCTCTGACCAGCCTCATGTGTCCTCTCCAGATCTGAGGCTGCTGGCTGGCTCTCTGACCAGCCTCATGTGTCCCCTCCAGGTCTGAGGCTGCTGGTTGGCTCTCTGACCTTTCTTACTATGAGAGCCTGTGATGGCTAGCTTTAGCTGTCAATTTGACGGGAAGATGAGAGATGTGCAAAATGGGTTGACTCTGTGTGTAAGGGGTGTCTCTTAGGCTCTTAATTCAGTTGATTGATATAGGAAGACCTGGACCAGCCTGTGTGGGCTCACCAGTCCCTAGGCAAGGAGTCCTGAACTGTACAAGAGTGTAGAACGCAAGCTGAGCACTAGCAAGCACGTGGGTATACATTTACTTTCCTCTGCTTCCGATTATGAATGTGACTGAGTAGCTGTTTTAGGTTCCTGCTGCATTGACATCTTTACTATGGACTGTAGCCATTGGCTACTGTGCTTTTTACCCTCAATTTCAGGAAAGAGAGAGGAGGTATGGAGAGAAATAAATAAATAAATAAATAGATAAATAAATAAATAAATAAAGGAAGGAAGAGAAAGAAAGAGAGAGAGAAAGGAAAGAAGGATAGAAAGAAAGAAAGAAAGAAAGAAAGAAAGAAAGAAAGAAAGAAAGAAAGAAAGAAAGAAAGAAAGAAATCTTCACCTCCCCTATTGGCATCCTTGATAGAGAGAAAGAGAGAAAAGAAGAAACATCCACAGCCCTTTCTGGCTGTCTGAAGCTTGAAGAGCAGGAGCCCTCCCCTGGGCCGAAAGTGCCCAGTCTTAGGAAACATGCACCTCCAGCCTCAGCCAGCATTGCCAGGAGCTCTTCAAGCTGCTTTCGCCAGGTTAGCTCTCATCCACAGCCACCACGGGCCCCCTTTCTTTCGTGCTGCTCGGACTCGGACATTGGGTGTCCCCCAAGTCCTCGTGTGTGGAAGGCTCTGACCTCTATGTGGCGATGGTGAACAGTGGGGAACCTTCTGAAGGTGGAGCCCAGTGGGAGGTGGTTGAGTCACTGAGGGCATGACCTCAGAGGGATTCACGTGGTTCTTGCAAGACAAAATGTTGGTCCTGGTCAGAGTTTCTGTAAGAGAAACCTTGGCTTTCCCTTTACTCAGACTCCCTGTCTTGTCCTGAAATCTCTCTCCTCCACTTGATCCGGCCACAACGCCATGTTCCAGGACCTTCACTGGATGGAAGCAGAGCCTGCCAAGGCTGATTGGACTTTCAACCTCCAAAACTGTGAAATAAATAAACCTCCTTTCTCAATAAATACCCAGACTCGATCACTGAATCGCAGTAACAGAAAGCAGACTGATGTGTCTTGCCGAGTCTCGCCAATCAGATGTGTGGAAAATGCATTTCATCACTGCCTTAATTGTAGCAGATAGCTACTGTGATGGTCCTCAAAGAAGGCAAGAAGACATTTTCCTAGATGCAAACCCTGCCAGACCTCAGCAGAGGGGAACTGTCTGTGATGGCAAGCATCATTCTGGACAGTAGAAGCCTGATCCTCTGATCTCAGGTGTTTCCAATGATACAGAAGCCCCTTAGGTGTTACAGAAACTCTCTCATTCAAAGGCCTATTTGCATAATGAAGGAAACCTGTAACTTAGTCTCATCCCACAATCCTTAGCAGTGAGCTTTGTCCCCTTTATGGTGGGGGAACTCAAGGCGAAGGGAAGTGTTCTCTCCTTGGTGCCAGAGTCTATGGGAGAGAGACTACAAGAATTCCTCCACAGCAACTTTGCTCTTCACACAGAGATCTCAGTGAACCTCAATGGCTCTGCCAGAGAGCAGTGAGCAGGTGCAGATCATGAGGAAGCAACCATCTGAATCACAGATTTACATAAAGCCAGCACCTGCAGATAAAACAAACTGCCAAGGCTTAGGCAGCCCATCCCCCAACAATGTGCAAAACAATTATTATAAATATAATTAGAAATAAATGTTACCAACAGTTAATTTGTGTTTCCTTTATTATAGTGCTAAGAGCTAAAGCTTGGATATTGTTCATATAGGTTTTTCTCCTGCGAATGGCCTCAGCATGAAGAAATAAGCTTTCCCATTGCCAAAGCCAAGGCCAAGGCAGAAAACTTGATGCCTGGCAGATGAGAACCACTGGCCAGCCTGCCGTTTGGGCAAGGTAGGTCTCTCCTCAAAGACTCCGAGCTCGATGAGGCTGCGCTGGCTTGGCCAAGCTCTAACAGGGTCACTCTTCCTCCACCCCAGTCAGTTGGCTCCAATGTTACGCCTGCCCCCTCCTTGGCAGAAACCCAAATCCATGAGCCAAGGCCTGTGGGCTGCTGAAGACTTAGAGGACAGGTCAAGTTCGTGCCAAACAAAATTCAGAGGTGCATTCTCATGGGCCACAGGATGCTTTGAACAAGTCCATATATTAAAAATGAAGGTGCTTTCCATGGTACAGCTTGGGATAGAAACAACCAAAGAAAATTCCTGAATGTACCAGATGTCCTAAGTCACAGATGACCAAATAGAGTGTTATAAATACCTCCTGGAAATGGTCTTCAAAGTCGCCCATAATCACATTCCAATGAAAAGAGAGCCATTTGGGAACTTTGACGGGCTCCAAAGAGATGCTTCTGGCGGGGAGGAGGTTGGTGAGATGCTGAGGCTCCAGCAACTCCAGACCCACTGCATCTGGGCTTCCGGCTAGGAGGGTGGGGTCAGTGAGGTCTGAAGGGGATTCCTATGCAGGCTAAAGCATGAGAGCCAAGGCCGTGGGGGTTGGGAAATGGCTAAGAGGCATGCAAAGTCAACAAAATGGCAAGTTACATCCAAGCTCAGGGCAGGCTAGCATGACCTTGTTCAGGGTGTGTGCGTGTGTGTGTGTGTGTGTGTGTGTGTGTGTGTGTTCATAATCATGTGTGTGTGTGTGTGTGTTCATAATCATGTGTGTGTGTGTTCATAATCATGTGTGTATGTGTGTGTGTTCATAATCATGTGTGTGTGTGTGTGTTCATAATCATGTGTGTGTGTGTGTTCATAATCATGTGTGTGTGTGTTCATAATCATGTATGTATGTGTGTGTGTTCATAATCATGTGTGTGTGTGTGTTCATAATCATGTGTGTGTGTGTTCATAATCATGTGTGTGTGTGTGTGTGTGTGTTCATAATCATGTGTGTGTGTGTGTGTGTTCATAATCATGTATGTGTGTGTGTGTTCATAATCATGTGTGTGTGTGTGTGTTCATAATCATGTGTATATGTGTGTGTGTTCATAATCATGTGTGTGTGTGTGTGTTCATAATCATGTGTGTATGTGTGTGTGTTCATAATCATGTGTGTGTGTGTGTGTTCATAATCATGTGTGTGTGTTCATAATCATGTGTGTGTGTTCATAATCATGTGTGTGTTCATAATCATGTGTGTGTTCATAATCATGTGTGTGTGTCTTCATAATCATGTGTGTGTGTTCATAATCATGTGTGTATGTGTGTGTGTGTTCATAATCATGTGTGTGTGTTCATAATCATGTGTATGTGTGTTCATAATCATGTGTATGTGTGTTCATAATCATGTGTGTGTGTGTTCATAATCATGTGTATGTGTGTTCATAATCATGTGTGTGTGTGTTCATAATCATGTGTGTATGTGTGTGTGTTCATAATCATGTGTGTGTGTGTTCATAATCATGTGTGTGTGTGTGTTCATAATCATGTGTGTGTGTTCATAATCATGTGTGTTCATAATCATGTGCGTGTATGTGTGTTCATAATCATGTGCGTGTATGTGTGTTCATAATCATGTGCGTATGTGTGTGTGTTCATAATCATGTGTGTGTGTGTGTGTTCATAATCATGTGTGTATGTGTGTGTGTGTGTGTTCATAATCATGTGTGTGTGTTCATAATCATGTGTGTGTGTGTGTGTTCATAATCATGTGTGTATGTGTGTGTGTGTTCATAATCATGTGTGTGTGTGTTCATAATCATGTGTGTGTGTGTTCATAATCATGTGTGTGTGTGTGTGTTCATAATCATGTGTGTGTGTGTGTGTTCATAATCATGTGTGTGTGTGTGTTCATAATCATGTGTGTGTGTGTGTTCATAATCATGTGTCTATGTGTGTGTGTTCATAATCATGTGTGTGTGTGTGTTCATAATCATGTGTGTGTGTGTGTGTTCATAATCATGTGTGTGTGTGTTCATAATCATGTGTGTGTGTGTGTGTGTGTGTTCATAATCATGTGTGTATGTGTGTGTGTTCATAATCATGTGTGTATATGTGTGTGTTCATAATCATGTGTGTGTGTTCATAATCATGTGTGTGTGTGTTCATACTCATGTGTGTGTTCATAATCATGTGTATGTGTGTTCATAATCATGTGTGTGTGTTCATAATCATGTGTGTGTGTGTTCATAATCATGTGTGTGTGTTCATAATTATGTGTGTGTGTGTTCATAATCATGTGTGTTCATAATCATGTGTGTATGTGTTCATAATCATGTGTGTGTGTTCATAATCATGTGTGTATGTGTGTGTGTTCATAATCATGTGTGTGTGTGTTCATAATCATGTGTATGTGTGTTCATAATCATGTGTGTTGTGTTCATAATCATGTGTGTATGTGTGTGTGTTGTTCATAATCATGTGTGTGTGTCTTCATAATCATGTGAGTGTGTGTGTTCATAATCATGTGTGTGAATTCATAATCATGTGTGTTCATAATCATGTGCGTGTATGTGTGTTCATAATCATGTGTGTGTGTGTGTTCATAATCATGTGCGTATGTGTGTGTGTTCATAATCATGTGTGTGTGTGTGTGTGTTCATAATCATGTGTGTATGTGTGTGTGTGTGTTCATAATCATGTGTGTGTGTTCATAATCATGTGTGTGTGTGTGTGTTCATAATCATGTGTGTATGTGTGTGTGTTCATAATCATGTGTGTGTGTGTTCATAATCATGTGTGTGTGTGTGTTCATAATCATGTGTGTATGTGTGTGTTCATAATCATGTGTGTGTGTGTGTTCATAATCATGTGTGTGTGTGTGTTCATAATCATGTGTGTGTGTGTGTGTTCATAATCATGTGTGTATGTGTGTGTGTTCATAATCATGTGTGTGTGTGTGTTCATAATCATGTGTGTATGTGTGTGTGTTCATAATCATGTGTGTGTGTGTGTGTTCATAATCATGTATGTGTGTGTGTGTTCATAATCATGTGTGTGTGTGTGTGTGTTCATAATCATGTGTGTGTGTGTGTGATCATAATCATGTGTGTGTGTGTTCATAATCATGTGTGTGTGTGTGTGTGTGTGTGTTCATAATCATGTGTGTATGTGTGTGTGTTCATAATCATGTGTGTATATGTGTGTGTTCATAATCATGTGTGTGTGTTCATAATCATGTGTGTGTGTGTTCATAATCATGTGTGTGTTCATAATCATGTGTATGTGTGTTCATAATTATGTGTGTGTGTGTTCATAATCATGTGTGTGTGTGTTCATAATCATGTGTGTGTTCATAATTATGTGTGTGTGTGTTCATAATCATGTGTGTTCATAATCATGTGTGTATGTGTTCATAATCATGTGTGTGTGTTCATAATCATGTGTGTATGTGTGTGTGTTCATAATCATGTGTGTGTGTGTTCATAATCATGTGTGTTCATAATCATGTGTATGTGCGTGTTCATAATCATGTGTGTGTGTGTTCATAATCATGTGTGTGTGTTCATAATCATGTGTGTATGTGTGTGTGTTCATAATCATGTGTGTGTTCATAATCATGTGTATGTGTGTTCATAATCATGTGTGTGTGTGTTCATAATCATGTGTGTGTGTGTTCATAATCATGTGTATGTGTGTTCATAATCATGTGTGTATGTGTGTGTGTTCATAATCATGTGTGTGTATGTGTGTTCATAATCATGTGTGTGTGTGTTCATAATCATGTGTGTGTGTTCATAATCATGTGTGTATGTGTGTGTGTTCATAATCATGTGTGTGTGTGTTCATAATCATGTGTGTGTTCATAATCATGTGTGTGTGTGTGTTCATAATCATGTGTGTGTATTCATAATCATGTGTGTGTGTTCATAATCATGTGTGTGTATGTGTGTTCATAATCATGTGTGTGTGTGTGTGTTCATAATCATGTGTATGTGTGTTCATAATCATGTGTGTTGTGTTCATAATCATGTGTGTATGTGTGTGTGTTCATAATCATGTGTGTATATGTGTGTGTTCATAATCATGTGTGTGTGTTCATAATCATGTGTGTGTGTTCATAATCATGTGTGTGTTCATAATCATGTGTATGTGTGTTCATAATCATGTGTGTGTGTTCATAATTATGTGTGTGTGTGTTCATAATCATGTGTGTTCATAATCATGTGTGTATGTGTTCATAATCATGTGTGTGTGTTCATAATCATGTGTGTGTGTGTTCATAATCATGTGTGTGTGTGTGTTCATAATCATGTGTGTGTGTGTTCATAATCATGTGTGTGTATTCATACTCATGTGTGTTCATAATCATGTGTGTGTATGTGTTTTCATAATCATGTGTGTGTGTTCATAATCATGTGTGTTCATAATCATGTGTGTGTATGTGTGTTCATAATCATGTGTGTTGTGTTCATAATCATGTTTGTATGTGTGTTTGTTCATAATCATGTGTGTGTGTGTGTTCATAATCATGTGTGTGTGTGTTCATAATCATGTGTGTGTATTCATAACCATGTGTGTTCATAATCATGTGCGTGTATGTGTGTGGGTTCATAATCATGTGTGTGTGTATGTGTGCTCATAATCATGTGTGTGTGTGTGTGTGTGTTCATAATCATGTGTGTGTGTGTTCATAATCATGTGTGTGTGTGTGTTCATAATCATGTGTGTGTGTGTGTTCATAATCATGTCTGTGTGTGTGTGTTCATAATCATGTGTGTGTGTGTTCATAATCATGTGTGTGTGTGTGTTCATAATCATGTGTGTGTGTGTGTGTGTTCATAATCATGTGTGTGTGTGTGTGTTCATAATCATGTGTGTATGTGTGTGTGTTCATAATCATGTGTGTGTGTGTGTTCATAATCATGTGTGTGTGTGTGTGTTCATAATCATGTGTGTGTGTGTGTGTTCATAATCATGTGTGTATGTGTGTGTGTTCATAATCATGTGTGTGTGTGTGTGTCTGTTCATAATCATGTGTGTATGTGTGTGTGTTCATATTTATGTGTCTATGTGTGTGTGTTCATAATCATGTGTGTGTGTTCATAATCATGTGTGTGTGTTCATAATCATGTGTGTGTTCATGATCATGTGTATGTGTGTTCATAGTCATGTGTGTGTGTGTTCATAATCATGTGTGTGTGTTCATAATCATGTGTGTGTGTGTTCATAATCATGTGTGTGTTCATAATCATGTGTATGTGTGTTCATAATCATGTGTGTGTGTTCATAATTATGTGTGTGTGTGTTCATAATCATGTGTGTGTGTTCATAATTATGTGTGTGTGTGTGTTCATATTGTGTATTCATAATCATGTGTGTATGTGTTCATAATCATGTGTGTGTGTTCATAATCATGTGTGTATGTTGTGTGTGTTCATAATCATGTGTGTGTGTGTTCATAATCATGTGTGTTCATAATCATGTGTGTATGTGCGTGTTCATAATCATGTGTGTGTGTGTCCAAAATCATGTGTGTGTGTTCATAATCATGTGTGTATGTGTGTGTGTTCATAATCATGTGTGTATGTGTGTGTGTTCATAATCATGTGTGTGTGTTCATAATCATGTGTGTGTGTTCATAATCATGTGTGTGTTCATAATCATGTGTATGTGTGTTCATAATCATGTGTGTGTGTGTTCATAATCATGTGTGTGTGTTCATAATCATGTGTGTGTGTGTGTTCATAATCATGTGTGTTCATAATCATGTGTGTATGTGTTCATAGTCATGTGTGTGTGTTCATAATCATGTGTGTGTGTTCATAATCATGTGTGTATGTTGTGTGTGTTCATAATCATGTGTGTGTGTGTGTTCATAATCATGTGTGTTCATAATCATCTGTGTATGTGCGTGTTCATAATCATGTGTGTGTGTGTTCATAATCATGTGTGTGTGTTGATAATCATGTGTGTATGTGTGTGTTCATAATCATGTGTGTGTTCATAATCATTTGTATGTGTGTTCATAATCATGTGTGTGTGTTCATAATCATGTGTGTGTGTGTTCATAATCATGTGTATGTGTGTTCATAATCATGTGTGTATGTGTGTGTGTTCATAATCATGTGTGTGTATGTGTGTTCATAATCATGTGTGTGTGTGTTCATAATCATGTGTGTGTGTTAATAATCATGTGTGTATGTGTGTGTGTTCATAATCATGTGTGTGTGTGTTCATAATCATGTGTGTGTTCATAATCATGTGTGTGTGTGTTCATAATCATGTGTGTGTATTCATAATCATGTGTGTTCATAATCATGTGTGTGTATGTGTGTTCATAATCATGTGTGTGTGTGTTCATAATCATGTGTATGTGTGTTCATAATCATGTGTGTATGTGTGTGTGTTCATAATCATGTGTGTGTGTGTTCATAATCATGTGTGTGTGTGTGTGTTCATAATCATGTGTGTGTATTCATAATCATGTGTGTTCATAATCATGTGCGTGTATGTGTGTTCATAACCATGTGTGTGTGTGTGTTCATAATCATGTGCGTACGTGTGTGTGTTCATAATCATGTGTGTGTGTGTGTGTTCATAATCATATGTGTATATGTGTGTGTTTTCATAATCATGTGTGTGTGTGTTCATAATCATGTGTGTGTGTGTGTGTTCATAATCATGTGTGTATGTGTGTGTGTGTTCATAATCATGTGTGTGTGTGTGTTCATAATCATGTGTGTGTGTGTGTTCATAATCATGTGTATATGTGTGTGTGTTCATAATCATGTGTGTGTGTGTGTTCATAATTATGTGTGTGTGTGTTCATAATCATATGTGTGTGTGTGTTCATAATCAAGTGTGTGTGTGTGTGTGTGTTCATAATCATGTGTGTGTGTGTGTTCATAATCATGTGTGTATGTGTGTGTGTTCATAATCATGTGTGTGTGTGTGTTCATAATCATGTATGTGTGTGTGTGTTCATAATCATGTGTGTGTGTGTGTTCATAATCATGTGTGTGTGTGTGTTCATAGTCATTTGTGTGTGTGTTCATAATCATGTGTGTGTGTGTGTGTGTGTTCATAATCATGTGTGTATGTGTGTGTGTTCATAATTATGTGTGTATGTGTGTGTGCTCATAATCGTGTGTGTGTGTTCATAATCATGTGTGTGTGTTCATAATCATGTGTGTGTTCATAATCATGTGTATGTGTGTTCATAATCATGTGTGTGTGTCTTCATAATCATGTGTGTGTGTTCATAATCATGTATGTATGTGTGTGTGTGTTCATAATCATGTGTGTGTGTTCATAATCATGTGTGTGTGTTCATAATCATGTGTGTGTGTGTTCATAATCATGTGTGTGTGTTCATAATCATGTGTGTGTTCATAATCATGTGTATGTTTTTTCATAATCATGTGTGTGTTTTCATAATAATGTGTGTGTGTGTTCATAATCATGTGTGTGTGTTCATAATTATGTGTGTGTGTGTGTTCATAATCATGTGTGTATGTGTGTGTGTTCATAATCATGTGTGTGTGTGTGTGTGTTCATACTCATGTGTGTGTGTGTTCATAATCATGTGTGTGTGTGTGTGTTCATAATCATGTGTGTGTGTTCATAATCATGTGTGTGTGTGTTCATAATCATGTGTGTGTTCATGATCATGTGTATGTGTGTTCATAGTCATGTGTGTGTGTGTTCATAATCATGTGTGTGTGTGTGTGTTCATAATCATGTGTGTGTGTGTGTTCATAATCATGTGTGTGTGTGTTTTCATACTCATGTGTGTGTGTGTTCATAATCATGTGTGTGTGTGTGTGTGTGCATAATCATGTGTGTATGTGTGTGTGTTCATAATTATGTGTCTATGTGTGTGTGTTCATAATCATGTGTGTGTGTTCATAATCATGTGTGTGTGTTCATAATCATGTGTGTGTTCATGATCATGTGTATGTGTGTTCATAGTCATGTGTGTGTGTGTTCATAATCATGTGTGTGTGTTCATAATCATGTGTGTGTGTGTTCATAATCGTGTGTGTTCATAATCATGTGTATGTGTGTTCATAATCATGTGTGTGTGTTCATAATTATGTGTGTGTGTGTTCATAATCATGTGTGTGTGTTCATAATTATGTGTGTGTGTGTGTTCATAATCATGTGTGTTCATAATCATGTGTGTATGTGTTCATAATCATGTGTGTGTGTTCACAATCATGTGTGTATGTTGTGTGTGTTCATAATCATGTGTGTGTGTGTTCATAATCATGTGTGTTCATAATCTTGTGTGTATGTGCGTGTTCATAATCATGTGTGTGTGTGTGTTCATAATCATGTGTATGTTTGTTCATAATCATGTGTGTATGTGTGTGTGTTCATAATCATATGTGTATGTGTGTGTTCATAATCATGTGTGTGTGTGTTCATAATCATGTGTGTGTTCATAATCATGTGTGTGTGTGTTCATAATCATGTGTGTGTATTCATAATCATGTGTGTTCTTAATCATGTGTGTGTATGTGTGTTCATAATCATGTGTGTGTGTGTTCATAATCATGTGTATGTGTGTTCATAATCATGTGTGTTTTGTTCATAATCATGTGTGTATGTGTGTGTGTTCATAATCATGTGTGTGTGTGTTCATAATCATGTGTGTGTGTGTTCATAATCATGTGTGTGTATTCATAATCATGTGTGTTCATAATCATGTGCGTGTATGTGTGTTCATAATCATGTGTGTGTGTGTGTTCATAATCATGTGCGTATGTGTGTGTGTTCATAATCATGTGTGTGTGTGTGTGTGTGTGTTCATAATCATATGTGTATGTGTGTGTGTGTTCATAATCATGTGTGTGTGTTTTCATAATCATGTGTGTGTGTGTGTGTTCATAATCATGTGTGTATGTGTGTGTGTGTTCATAATCATGTGTGTGTGTGTGTTCATAATCATGTGTTTGTGTGTGTTCATAATCATGTGTATATGTGTGTGTGTTCATAATCATGTGTGTGTGTGTGTGTGTTCATAATTATGTGTGTGTGTGTTCATAATCATGTGTGTGTGTGTGTGTGTGTTCATAATCATGTGTGTGTGTGTGTTCATAATCATGTGTGTATGTGTGTGTGTTCATAATCATGTGTGTGTGTGTGTTCATAATCATGTATGTGTGTGTGTGTTCATAATCATGTGTGTGTGTGTGTGTGTTCATAATAATGTGTGTGTGTGTGTGTGTTCATAATCATGTGTGTATGTGTGTGTTCATAATTATGTGTGTATGTGTGTGTGTTCATAATCATGTGTGTGTGTTCATAATCATGTGTGTGTGTTCATAATCATGTGTATGTGTGTTCATAATCATGTGTGTGTGTTCATAATCATGTATGTATGTGTGTGTGTGTGTTCATAATCATGTGTGTGTGTTCATAATCATGTGTGTGTGTGTTCATAATCATGTGTGTGTTCATAATCATGTGTATGTGTGTTCATAATCATGTGTGTGCGTTCATTATTATGTATGTGTCTGTTCATAATCATGTGTGTGTGTTCATAATTATGTGTGTGTGTGTTCATAATCATGTGTGTTCATAATCATGTGTGTATGTGTTCATAATCATGTGTGTGTTCATAATCATGTGTGTATGTTTTGTGTGTTCATAATCATGTGTGTGTGTGTTCATAATCATGTGTGTTCATAATAATGTGTGCATGTGCGTGTTCATAATCATGTGTGTGTGTGTTCATAATCATGTGTGTGTGTTCATAATCATGTGCATATGTGTGTGTGTTCATACTCATGTGTGTGTTCATAATCATGTGTATGTGTGTTCATAATCATGTGTGTGTGTTCATAATCATGTGTGTGTGTTCATAATCATGTGTGTGTATGTGTGTTCATAATCATGTGTGTGTGTGTTCATAATCATGTGTGTATGTGTGTGTGTTCATAATCATGTGTGTGTGTGTTCATAATCATGTGTGTGTTCATAATCATGTGTGTGTGTTTTCATAATCATGTGTGTGTATTCATAATCATGTGTGTTCATAATCATGTTTGTGCATGTGTGTTCATAATCATGTGTGTGTCTGTTCATAATCATGTGTATGTGTGTTCATAATCATGTGTGTGTATGTGTGTGTGTTCATAATCATGTGTATGTGTGTTCATAGTCATGTGTGTGTGTGTGTGTTCATAATCATGTGCGTGTATGTTTGTTCATAATCATGCGTGTGTGTGTGTTCATAATCATGTGCGTATGTGTGTGTGTTCATAATCATGTGTGTGTGTGTTCATAATCATGTGTATGTGTGTTCATAATCATGTGTGTGTATGTGTGTGTGTTCATAAACATGTGTATGTGTGTTCATAGTCATGTGTATGTGTGTGTGTTCATAATCATGTGCGTGTATGTGTGTTCATAATCATGCGTGTGTGTGTGTTCATAATCATGTGTGTGTTCATAATCATCTGTATGTGTGTTCATAATCATGTGTGTGTGTTCATAATTATGTGTGTGTGTGTTCATAATCATGTGTGTGTTCATAATTATGTGTGTGTGTGTGTTCATAATCATGTGGGTTCATAATCATGTGTGTATGTGTTCATAATCATGTGTGTGTTCATAATCATGTGTGTATGTTGTGTGTGTTCATAATCATGTGTGTGTGTATTCATAATCATGTGTGTATGTTGTGTGTGTTCATAATCATGTGTGTGTGTGTTCATAATCATGTGTATGTGTGTTCATAATCATGTGTGTGTGTGTGTGTTCATAATCATGTGTGTGTGTTCATAATCATGTGTGTGTTCATAATCATGTGTATGTGTGCTCATAATCATGTGTGTGTGTGTGTGTTCATAATCATGTGTGTGTGTGTGTGTTCATAATCATGTGTGTTGTGTTCATAATCATGTTTGTATGTGTGTTTGTTCATAATCATGTGTGTGTGTGTTCATAATCATGTGTGTGTGTGTTCATAATCATGTGTGTGTGTTCATAATCATGTGTGTTCATAATCATGTGTGTGTATGTGTGTGGGTTCATAATCATGTGTGTGTGTGTGTGTGCTCATAATCATGTGTGTGTGTGTGTGTGTGTGTTCATAATCATGTGTGTGTGTGTTCATAATCATGTGTGTGTGTGTGTTCATAATCATGTGTGTGTGTGTGTTCATAATCATGTGTGTGTGTGTGTGTTCATAATCATGTGTGTGTGTGTTCATAATCATGTGTGTGTGTGTGTTCATAATCATGTGTGTGTGTGTGTGTGTTCATAATCATGTGTGTGTGTGTGTGTTCATAATCATGTGTGTATGTGTGTGTGTTCATAATCATGTGTGTGTGTGTGTTCATAATCATGTGTGTGTGTGTGTGTTCATAATCATGTGTGTGTGTGTGTGTTCATAATCATGTGTGTATGTGTGTGTGTTCATAATCATGTGTGTGTGTGTTCATAATCATGTGTATGTGTGTTCATAATCATGTGTGTATGTGTGTGTGTTCATAATCATGTGTGTGTGTGTTCATAATCATGTGTGTGTGTGTGTGTTCATAATCATGTGTGTGTATTCATAATCATGTGTGTTCATAATCATGTGCGTGTATGTGTGTTCATAACCATGTGTGTGTGTGTGTTCATAATCATGTGCGTACGTGTGTGTGTTCATAATCATGTGTGTGTGTGTGTGTTCATAATCATATGTGTATATGTGTGTGTTTTCATAATCATGTGTGTGTGTGTTCATAATCATGTGTGTGTGTGTGTGTTCATAATCATGTGTGTATGTGTGTGTGTGTTCATAATCATGTGTGTGTGTGTGTTCATAATCATGTGTGTGTGTGTGTTCATAATCATGTGTATATGTGTGTGTGTTCATAATCATGTGTGTGTGTGTGTTCATAATTATGTGTGTGTGTGTTCATAATCATATGTGTGTGTGTGTTCATAATCAAGTGTGTGTGTGTGTGTGTGTTCATAATCATGTGTGTGTGTGTGTTCATAATCATGTGTGTATGTGTGTGTGTTCATAATCATGTGTGTGTGTGTGTTCATAATCATGTATGTGTGTGTGTGTTCATAATCATGTGTGTGTGTGTTCATAATCATGTGTGTGTGTGTGTTCATAGTCATTTGTGTGTGTGTTCATAATCATGTGTGTGTGTGTGTGTGTGTTCATAATCATGTGTGTATGTGTGTGTGTTCATAATTATGTGTGTATGTGTGTGTGCTCATAATCGTGTGTGTGTGTTCATAATCATGTGTGTGTGTTCATAATCATGTGTGTGTTCATAATCATGTGTATGTGTGTTCATAATCATGTGTGTGTGTCTTCATAATCATGTGTGTGTGTTCATAATCATGTATGTATGTGTGTGTGTGTTCATAATCATGTGTGTGTGTTCATAATCATGTGTGTGTGTTCATAATCATGTGTGTGTGTGTTCATAATCATGTGTGTGTGTTCATAATCATGTGTGTGTTCATAATCATGTGTATGTTTTTTCATAATCATGTGTGTGTTTTCATAATAATGTGTGTGTGTGTTCATAATCATGTGTGTGTGTTCATAATTATGTGTGTGTGTGTGTTCATAATCATGTGTGTATGTGTGTGTGTTCATAATCATGTGTGTGTGTGTGTGTGTTCATACTCATGTGTGTGTGTGTTCATAATCATGTGTGTGTGTGTGTGTTCATAATCATGTGTGTGTGTTCATAATCATGTGTGTGTGTTCATAATCATGTGTGTGTTCATGATCATGTGTATGTGTGTTCATAGTCATGTGTGTGTGTGTTCATAATCATGTGTGTGTGTGTGTGTTCATAATCATGTGTGTGTGTGTGTTCATAATCATGTGTGTGTGTGTTTTCATAATCATGTGTGTGTGTGTTCATAATCATGTGTGTGTGTGTGTGTGTGTGCATAATCATGTGTGTATGTGTGTGTGTTCATAATTATGTGTCTATGTGTGTGTGTTCATAATCATGTGTGTGTGTTCATAATCATGTGTGTGTGTTCATAATCATGTGTGTGTTCATGATCATGTGTATGTGTGTTCATAATCATGTGTGTGTGTGTTCATAATCATGTGTGTGTGTTCATAATCATGTGTGTGTGTGTTCATAATCGTGTGTGTTCATAATCATGTGTATGTGTGTTCATAATCATGTGTGTGTGTTCATAATTATGTGTGTGTGTGTTCATAATCATGTGTGTGTGTTCATAATTATGTGTGTGTGTGTGTTCATAATCATGTGTGTTCATAATCATGTGTGTATGTGTTCATAATCATGTGTGTGTGTTCACAATCATGTGTGTATGTTGTGTGTGTTCATAATCATGTGTGTGTGTGTTCATAATCATGTGTGTTCATAATCTTGTGTGTATGTGCGTGTTCATAATCATGTGTGTGTGTGTGTTCATAATCATGTGTATGTTTGTTCATAATCATGTGTGTATGTGTGTGTGTTCATAATCATATGTGTATGTGTGTGTTCATAATCATGTGTGTGTGTGTTCATAATCATGTGTGTGTTCATAATCATGTGTGTGTGTGTTCATAATCATGTGTGTGTATTCATAATCATGTGTGTTCTTAATCATGTGTGTGTATGTGTGTTCATAATCATGTGTGTGTGTGTTCATAATCATGTGTATGTGTGTTCATAATCATGTGTGTTTTGTTCATAATCATGTGTGTATGTGTGTGTGTTCATAATCATGTGTGTGTGTGTTCATAATCATGTGTGTGTGTGTTCATAATCATGTGTGTGTATTCATAATCATGTGTGTTCATAATCATGTGCGTGTATGTGTGTTCATAATCATGTGTGTGTGTGTGTTCATAATCATGTGCGTATGTGTGTGTGTTCATAATCATGTGTGTGTGTGTGTGTGTGTGTTCATAATCATATGTGTATGTGTGTGTGTGTTCATAATCATGTGTGTGTGTTTTCATAATCATGTGTGTGTGTGTGTGTTCATAATCATGTGTGTATGTGTGTGTGTGTTCATAATCATGTGTGTGTGTGTGTTCATAATCATGTGTTTGTGTGTGTTCATAATCATGTGTATATGTGTGTGTGTTCATAATCATGTGTGTGTGTGTGTGTGTTCATAATTATGTGTGTGTGTGTTCATAATCATGTGTGTGTGTGTGTGTGTGTGTTCATAATCATGTGTGTGTGTGTGTTCATAATCATGTGTGTATGTGTGTGTGTTCATAATCATGTGTGTGTGTGTGTTCATAATCATGTATGTGTGTGTGTGTTCATAATCATGTGTGTGTGTGTGTGTGTTCATAATAATGTGTGTGTGTGTGTGTGTTCATAATCATGTGTGTATGTGTGTGTTCATAATTATGTGTGTATGTGTGTGTGTTCATAATCATGTGTGTGTGTTCATAATCATGTGTGTGTGTTCATAATCATGTGTATGTGTGTTCATAATCATGTGTGTGTGTTCATAATCATGTATGTATGTGTGTGTGTGTGTTCATAATCATGTGTGTGTGTTCATAATCATGTGTGTGTGTGTTCATAATCATGTGTGTGTTCATAATCATGTGTATGTGTGTTCATAATCATGTGTGTGTGTTCATTATTATGTATGTGTGTGTTCATAATCATGTGTGTGTGTTCATAATTATGTGTGTGTGTGTTCATAATCATGTGTGTTCATAATCATGTGTCTATGTGTTCATAATCATGTGTGTGTTCATAATCATGTGTGTATGTTTTGTGTGTTCATAATCATGTGTGTGTGTGTTCATAATCATGTGTGTTCATAATAATGTGTGCATGTGCGTGTTCATAATCATGTGTGTGTGTTCATAATCATGTGCATATGTGTGTGTGTTCATACTCATGTGTGTGTTCATAATCATGTGTATGTGTGTTCATAATCATGTGTGTGTGTTCATAATCATGTGTGTGTGTTCATAATCATGTGTGTGTATGTGTGTTCATAATCATGTGTGTGTGTGTTCATAATCATGTGTGTATGTGTGTGTGTTCATAATCATGTGTGTGTGTGTTCATAATCATGTGTGTGTTCATAATCATGTGTGTGTGTTTTCATAATCATGTGTGTGTATTCATAATCATGTGTGTTCATAATCATGTTTGTGTGTGTTCATAATCATGTGTATGTGTGTTCATAATCATGTGTGTGTATGTGTGTGTGTTCATAATCATGTGTATGTGTGTTCATAATCATGTGTGTGTGTGTGTGTTCATAATCATGTGCGTGTATGTTTGTTCATAATCATGCGTGTGTGTGTGTTCATAATCATGTGCGTATGTGTGTGTGTTCATAATCATGTGTGTGTGTGTTCATAATCATGTGTATGTGTGTTCATAATCATGTGTGTGTATGTGTGTGTGTTCATAATCATGTGTATGTGTGTTCATAATCATGTGTATGTGTGTGTGTTCATAATCATGTGCGTGTATGTGTGTTCATAATCATGCGTGTGTGTGTGTTCATAATCATGTGTGTGTTCATAATCATCTGTATGTGTGTTCATAATCATGTGTGTGTGTTCATAATTATGTGTGTGTGTGTTCATAATCATGTGTGTGTTCATAATTATGTGTGTGTGTGTGTTCATAATCATGTGGGTTCATAATCATGTGTGTATGTGTTCATAATCATGTGTGTGTTCATAATCATGTGTGTATGTTGTGTGTGTTCATAATCATGTGTGTGTGTATTCATAATCATGTGTGTATGTTGTGTGTGTTCATAATCATGTGTGTGTGTGTTCATAATCATGTGTATGTGTGTTCATAATCATGTGTGTGTGTGTGTGTTCATAATCATGTGTGTGTGTTCATAATCATGTGTGTGTTCATAATCATGTGTATGTGTGCTCATAATCATGTGTGTGTGTGTGTGTTCATAATCATGTGTGTGTGTGTGTGTTCATAATCATGTGTGTTGTGTTCATAATCATGTTTGTATGTGTGTTTGTTCATAATCATGTGTGTGTGTGTTCATAATCATGTGTGTGTGTGTTCATAATCATGTGTGTGTATTCATAACCATGTGTGTTCATAATCATGTGCGTGTATGTGTGTGGGTTCATAATCATGTGTGTGTGTATGTGTGCTCATAATCATGTGTGTGTGTGTGTGTGTGTTCATAATCATGTGTGTGTGTGTTCATAATCATGTGTGTGTGTGTGTTCATAATCATGTGTGTGTGTGTGTTCATAATCATGTCTGTGTGTGTGTGTTCATAATCATGTGTGTGTGTGTTCATAATCATGTGTGTGTGTGTGTTCATAATCATGTGTGTGTGTGTGTGTGTTCATAATCATGTGTGTGTGTGTGTGTTCATAATCATGTGTGTATGTGTGTGTGTTCATAATCATGTGTGTGTGTGTGTTCATAATCATGTGTGTGTGTGTGTGTTCATAATCATGTGTGTGTGTGTGTGTTCATAATCATGTGTGTATGTGTGTGTGTTCATAATCATGTGTGTGTGTGTGTGTCTGTTCATAATCATGTGTGTATGTGTGTGTGTTCATATTTATGTGTCTATGTGTGTGTGTTCATAATCATGTGTGTGTGTTCATAATCATGTGTGTGTGTTCATAATCATGTGTGTGTTCATGATCATGTGTATGTGTGTTCATAGTCATGTGTGTGTGTGTTCATAATCATGTGTGTGTGTTCATAATCATGTGTGTGTGTGTTCATAATCATGTGTGTGTTCATAATCATGTGTATGTGTGTTCATAATCATGTGTGTGTGTTCATAATTATGTGTGTGTGTGTTCATAATCATGTGTGTGTGTTCATAATTATGTGTGTGTGTGTGTTCATATTGTGTATTCATAATCATGTGTGTATGTGTTCATAATCATGTGTGTGTGTTCATAATCATGTGTGTATGTTGTGTGTGTTCATAATCATGTGTGTGTGTGTTCATAATCATGTGTGTTCATAATCATGTGTGTATGTGCGTGTTCATAATCATGTGTGTGTGTGTCCAAAATCATGTGTGTGTGTTCATAATCATGTGTGTATGTGTGTGTGTTCATAATCATGTGTGTATGTGTGTGTGTTCATAATCATGTGTGTGTGTTCATAATCATGTGTGTGTGTTCATAATCATGTGTGTGTTCATAATCATGTGTATGTGTGTTCATAATCATGTGTGTGTGTGTTCATAATCATGTGTGTGTGTTCATAATCATGTGTGTGTGTGTGTTCATAATCATGTGTGTTCATAATCATGTGTGTATGTGTTCATAGTCATGTGTGTGTGTTCATAATCATGTGTGTGTGTTCATAATCATGTGTGTATGTTGTGTGTGTTCATAATCATGTGTGTGTGTGTGTTCATAATCATGTGTGTTCATAATCATCTGTGTATGTGCGTGTTCATAATCATGTGTGTGTGTGTTCATAATCATGTGTGTGTGTTGATAATCATGTGTGTATGTGTGTGTTCATAATCATGTGTGTGTTCATAATCATTTGTATGTGTGTTCATAATCATGTGTGTGTGTTCATAATCATGTGTGTGTGTGTTCATAATCATGTGTATGTGTGTTCATAATCATGTGTGTATGTGTGTGTGTTCATAATCATGTGTGTGTATGTGTGTTCATAATCATGTGTGTGTGTGTTCATAATCATGTGTGTGTGTTAATAATCATGTGTGTATGTGTGTGTGTTCATAATCATGTGTGTGTGTGTTCATAATCATGTGTGTGTTCATAATCATGTGTGTGTGTGTTCATAATCATGTGTGTGTATTCATAATCATGTGTGTTCATAATCATGTGTGTGTATGTGTGTTCATAATCATGTGTGTGTGTGTTCATAATCATGTGTATGTGTGTTCATAATCATGTGTGTATGTGTGTGTGTTCATAATCATGTGTGTGTGTGTTCATAATCATGTGTGTGTGTGTGTGTTCATAATCATGTGTGTGTATTCATAATCATGTGTGTTCATAATCATGTGCGTGTATGTGTGTTCATAACCATGTGTGTGTGTGTGTTCATAATCATGTGCGTACGTGTGTGTGTTCATAATCATGTGTGTGTGTGTGTGTTCATAATCATATGTGTATATGTGTGTGTTTTCATAATCATGTGTGTGTGTGTTCATAATCATGTGTGTGTGTGTGTGTTCATAATCATGTGTGTATGTGTGTGTGTGTTCATAATCATGTGTGTGTGTGTGTTCATAATCATGTGTGTGTGTGTGTTCATAATCATGTGTATATGTGTGTGTGTTCATAATCATGTGTGTGTGTGTGTTCATAATTATGTGTGTGTGTGTTCATAATCATATGTGTGTGTGTGTTCATAATCAAGTGTGTGTGTGTGTGTGTGTTCATAATCATGTGTGTGTGTGTGTTCATAATCATGTGTGTATGTGTGTGTGTTCATAATCATGTGTGTGTGTGTGTTCATAATCATGTATGTGTGTGTGTGTTCATAATCATGTGTGTGTGTGTGTTCATAATCATGTGTGTGTGTGTGTTCATAATCATTTGTGTGTGTGTTCATAATCATGTGTGTGTGTGTGTGTGTGTTCATAATCATGTGTGTATGTGTGTGTGTTCATAATTATGTGTGTATGTGTGTGTGCTCATAATCGTGTGTGTGTTTTCATAATCATGTGTGTGTGTTCATAATCATGTGTGTGTTCATAATCATGTGTATGTGTGTTCATAATCATGTGTGTGTGTCTTCATAATCATGTGTGTGTGTTCATAATCATGTATGTATGTGTGTGTGTTCATAATCATGTGTGTGTGTTCATAATCATGTGTGTGTGTTCATAATCATGTGTGTGTGTGTTCATAATCATGTGTGTGTGTTCATAATCATGTGTGTGTTCATAATCATGTGTATGTTTTTTCATAATCATGTGTGTGTTTTCATAATAATGTGTGTGTGTGTTCATAATCATGTGTGTGTGTTCATAATTATGTGTGTGTGTGTGTTCATAATCATGTGTGTATGTGTGTGTGTTCATAATCATGTGTGTGTGTGTGTGTGTTCATATCATGTGTGTGTGTGTTCATAATCATGTGTGTGTGTGTGTGTTCATAATCATGTGTGTGTGTTCATAATCATGTGTGTGTGTTCATAATCATGTGTGTGTTCATGATCATGTGTATGTGTGTTCATAGTCATGTGTGTGTGTGTTCATAATCATGTGTGTGTGTGTGTGTTCATAATCATGTGTGTGTGTGTGTTCATAATCATGTGTGTGTGTGTTTTCATACTCATGTGTGTGTGTGTTCATAATCATGTGTGTGTGTGTGTGTGTGCATAATCATGTGTGTATGTGTGTGTGTTCATAATTATGTGTCTATGTGTGTGTGTTCATAATCATGTGTGTGTGTTCATAATCATGTGTGTGTGTTCATAATCATGTGTGTGTTCATGATCATGTGTATGTGTGTTCATAGTCATGTGTGTGTGTGTTCATAATCATGTGTGTGTGTTCATAATCATGTGTGTGTGTGTTCATAATCGTGTGTGTTCATAATCATGTGTATGTGTGTTCATAATCATGTGTGTGTGTTCATAATTATGTGTGTGTGTGTTCATAATCATGTGTGTGTGTTCATAATTATGTGTGTGTGTGTGTTCATAATCATGTGTGTTCATAATCATGTGTGTATGTGTTCATAATCATGTGTGTGTGTTCACAATCATGTGTGTATGTTGTGTGTGTTCATAATCATGTGTGTGTGTGTTCATAATCATGTGTGTTCATAATCTTGTGTGTATGTGCGTGTTCATAATCATGTGTGTGTGTGTGTTCATAATCATGTGTATGTTTGTTCATAATCATGTGTGTATGTGTGTGTGTTCATAATCATATGTGTATGTGTGTGTTCATAATCATGTGTGTGTGTGTTCATAATCATGTGTGTGTTCATAATCATGTGTGTGTGTGTTCATAATCATGTGTGTGTATTCATAATCATGTGTGTTCTTAATCATGTGTGTGTATGTGTGTTCATAATCATGTGTGTGTGTGTTCATAATCATGTGTATGTGTGTTCATAATCATGTGTGTTTTGTTCATAATCATGTGTGTATGTGTGTGTGTTCATAATCATGTGTGTGTGTGTTCATAATCATGTGTGTGTGTGTTCATAATCATGTGTGTGTATTCATAATCATGTGTGTTCATAATCATGTGCGTGTATGTGTGTTCATAATCATGTGTGTGTGTGTGTTCATAATCATGTGCGTATGTGTGTGTGTTCATAATCATGTGTGTGTGTGTGTGTGTGTGTTCATAATCATATGTGTATGTGTGTGTGTGTTCATAATCATGTGTGTGTGTTTTCATAATCATGTGTGTGTGTGTGTGTTCATAATCATGTGTGTATGTGTGTGTGTGTTCATAATCATGTGTGTGTGTGTGTTCATAATCATGTGTTTGTGTGTGTTCATAATCATGTGTATATGTGTGTGTGTTCATAATCATGTGTGTGTGTGTGTGTGTTCATAATTATGTGTGTGTGTGTTCATAATCATGTGTGTGTGTGTGTGTGTGTGTTCATAATCATGTGTGTGTGTGTGTTCATAATCATGTGTGTATGTGTGTGTGTTCATAATCATGTGTGTGTGTGTGTTCATAATCATGTATGTGTGTGTGTGTTCATAATCATGTGTGTGTGTGTGTGTGTTCATAATAATGTGTGTGTGTGTGTGTGTTCATAATCATGTGTGTATGTGTGTGTTCATAATTATGTGTGTATGTGTGTGTGTTCATAATCATGTGTGTGTGTTCATAATCATGTGTGTGTGTTCATAATCATGTGTATGTGTGTTCATAATCATGTGTGTGTGTTCATAATCATGTATGTATGTGTGTGTGTGTGTTCATAATCATGTGTGTGTGTTCATAATCATGTGTGTGTGTGTTCATAATCATGTGTGTGTTCATAATCATGTGTATGTGTGTTCATAATCATGTGTGTGTGTTCATTATTATGTATGTGTGTGTTCATAATCATGTGTGTGTGTTCATAATTATGTGTGTGTGTGTTCATAATCATGTGTGTTCATAATCATGTGTCTATGTGTTCATAATCATGTGTGTGTTCATAATCATGTGTGTATGTTTTGTGTGTTCATAATCATGTGTGTGTGTGTTCATAATCATGTGTGTTCATAATAATGTGTGCATGTGCGTGTTCATAATCATGTGTGTGTGTGTTCATAATCATGTGTGTGTGTTCATAATCATGTGCATATGTGTGTGTGTTCATACTCATGTGTGTGTTCATAATCATGTGTATGTGTGTTCATAATCATGTGTGTGTGTTCATAATCATGTGTGTGTGTTCATAATCATGTGTGTGTATGTGTGTTCATAATCATGTGTGTGTGTGTTCATAATCATGTGTGTATGTGTGTGTGTTCATAATCATGTGTGTGTGTGTTCATAATCATGTGTGTGTTCATAATCATGTGTGTGTGTTTTCATAATCATGTGTGTGTATTCATAATCATGTGTGTTCATAATCATGTTTGTGCATGTGTGTTCATAATCATGTGTGTGTGTGTTCATAATCATGTGTATGTGTGTTCATAATCATGTGTGTGTATGTGTGTGTGTTCATAATCATGTGTATGTGTGTTCATAGTCATGTGTGTGTGTGTGTGTTCATAATCATGTGCGTGTATGTTTGTTCATAATCATGCGTGTGTGTGTGTTCATAATCATGTGCGTATGTGTGTGTGTTCATAATCATGTGTGTGTGTGTTCATAATCATGTGTATGTGTGTTCATAATCATGTGTGTGTATGTGTGTGTGTTCATAATCATGTGTATGTGTGTTCATAGTCATGTGTATGTGTGTGTGTTCATAATCATGTGCGTGTATGTGTGTTCATAATCATGTGTGTGTGTGTGTTCATAATCATGTGTGTGTTCATAATCATCTGTATGTGTGTTCATAATCATGTGTGTGTGTTCATAATTATGTGTGTGTGTGTTCATAATCATGTGTGTGTTCATAATTATGTGTGTGTGTGTGTTCATAATCATGTGGGTTCATAATCATGTGTGTATGTGTTCATAATCATGTGTGTGTTCATAATCATGTGTGTATGTTGTGTGTGTTCATAATCATGTGTGTGTGTATTCATAATCATGTGTGTATGTTGTGTGTGTTCATAATCATGTGTGTGTGTGTTCATAATCATGTGTATGTGTGTTCATAATCATGTGTGTGTGTGTGTGTTCATAATCATGTGTGTGTGTTCATAATCATGTGTGTGTTCATAATCATGTGTATGTGTGCTCATAATCATGTGTGTGTGTGTTCATAATCATGTGTTTGTGTTCATAATTATGTGTGTGTGTGTGTTCATAATCATGTGTGTGTATGTGTGTGTGTTCATAATCATGTGTATGTGTGTTCATAATCATGTGTGTGTGTGTGTTCATAATCATGTGTGTTTGTTCATAATCATGTGTGTGTGTTCATAATCATGTGTGTATGTGTGTGTGTGTGTTCATAATCATGTGTGTGTGTTCATAATCATGTGTGTGTGTGTTCATAATCATGTGTGTGTTCATAATCATGTGTATGTGTTTTCATAATCATGTGTGTGTGTTCATAATCATGTGTGTGTGTGTTCATAATCATGTGTGTGTGTTCATAATCATGTGTGTGTGTGTTCATAATCATGTGTGTGTGTTCATAATCATGTGTGTGTGTTCATAATCATGTGTGTGTGTGTGTGTTCATAATCATGTGTGTATGTGTTCATAATCATGTGTGTGTGTGTTCATAATCATGTGTGTTCATAATCATGTGTATGTGTGTTCATAATCATGTGTGTGTGTTCATAATCATGTGTGTGTGTGTTCATAATCATGTGTGTGTGTTCATAATTATGTGTGTGTGTGTTCATAATCATGTGTTTTCATAATCATGTGTGTATGTGTTCATAATCATGTGTGTGTTCATAATCATGTGTGTATGTTGTGTGTGTTCATAATCATGTGTGTGTGTGTTCATAATCATGTGTGTTCATAATCATGTGTGCATGTGTGTGTTCATAATCATGTGTGTGTGTGTTCATAATCATGTGTGTGTGTTCATAATCATGTGTGTATGTGTGTGTATTCATAATCATGTGTGTGTTCATAATCATGTGTATGTGTGTTCATAATCATGTGTGTGTGTTCATAATCATGTGTATGTGTGTTCATAATCATATGTGTATGTGTGTGTGTTCATAATCATGTGTGTGTGTGTTCATAATCATGTGTGTGTTCATAATCATGTGTGTGTGTGTTCATAATCATGTGTGTGTATTCATAATCATGTGTGTTCATAATCATGTGTGTGTATGTGTGTTCATAATCATGTGTGTGTGTGTTCATAATAATGTGTGTGTGTTCATAATCATATGTGTATGTGTGTGTGTTCATAATCATGTGTGTGTGTGTTCATAATCATGTGTGTGTGTTCATAATCATGTGTGTGTGTGTTCATAATCATGTGTGTGTATTCATAATCATGTGTGTTCATAATCATGTGTGTGTATGTGTGTTCATAATCATGTGTGTGTGTGTTCATAATCATGTGTATGTGTGTTCATAATCATGTGTGTGTATGTGTGTGTGTTCATAATCATGTGTATGTGTGTTCATAATCATGTGTGTGTGTGTGTGTTCATAATCATGTGTGTGTGTTCATAATCATGTGTCTGTGTGTTCATAATCATGTGTGTGTGTGTTCATAATCATGTGTGTGTGTTCATAATCATGTGTGTGTTCATAATCATGTGTGTATGTTGTGTGTGTTCATAATCATGTGTGTGTGTGTGTTCATAATCATGTGTGTTCATAATCATGTGTGTATGTGCGTGTTCATAATCATGTGTGTGTGTGTTCATAATCATGTGTGTGTGTTCATAATCATGTGTGTATGTGTGTGTTCATAATCATGTGTGTGTTCATAATCATGTGTATGTGTGTTCATAATCATGTATGTGTGTTCATAATCATGTGTGTGTGTGTTCATAATCATGTGTATGTGTGTTCATAATCATGTGTGTATGTGTGTGTGTTCATAATCATGTGTGTGTATGTGTGTTCATAATCATGTGTGTGTGTGTTCATAATCATGTGTGTGTGTTCATAATCATGTGTGTATGTGTGTGTGTTCATAATCATGTGTGTGTGTGTTCATAATCATGTGTGTTTTCATAATCATGTGTGTGTGTGTGTTCATAATCATGTGTGTGTGTTCATAATCATGTGTGTTCATAATCATGTGTGTGTATGTGTGTTCATAATCATGTGTGTGTGTGTTCATAATCATGTGTATGTGTGTTCATAATCATGTGTGTTGTGTTCATAATCATGTGTGTATGTGTGTGTGTTCATAATCATGTGTGTGTGTGTTCATAATCATGTGTGTGTGTGTGTGTTCATAATCATGTGTGTGTGTTCATAATCATGTGTGTGTGTTCATAATCATGTGTGTGTTCATAATCATGTGTATGTGTGTTCATAATCATGTGTGTGTGTGTTCATAATCATGTGTGTGTGTTCATAATCATGTATGTATGTGTGTGTGTGTGTTCATAATCATGTGTGTGTGTTCATAATCATGTGTGTGTGTGTTCATAATCATGTGTGTGTTCATAATCATGTGTATGTGTGTGTTCATAATCATGTGTGTGTGTTCATAATCATGTGTGTGTGTGTTTTCATAATCATGTGTGTGTGTTCATAATCATGTGTGTGTGTGTTCATAATCATGTGTGTGTTCATAATCATGTGTATGTGTGTTCATAATCATGTGTGTGTGTGTTCATAATCATGTGTGTGTGTTCATAATTATGTGTGTGTGTGTGTGTTCATAATCATGTGTGTATATGTGTGTGTGTTCATAATCATGTGTGTGTGTGTTCATAATCATGTGTGTGTGTGTGTGTTCATAATCATGTGTGTGTGTTCATAATCATGTGTGTGTGTTCATAATCATGTGTGTGTTCATAATCATGTGTATGTGTGTTCATAATCATGTGTGTGTGTGTTCATAATCATGTGTGTGTGTTCATAATCATGTATGTATGTGTGTGTGTGTGTTCATAATCATGTGTGTGTGTTCATAATCATGTGTGTGTGTGTTCATAATCATGTGTGTGTTCATAATCATGTGTATGTGTGTTCATAATCATGTGTGTGTGTTCATAATCATGTGTGTGTGTGTTTTCATAATCATGTGTGTGTGTTCATAATCATGTGTGTGTGTGTTCATAATCATGTGTGTGTTCATAATCATGTGTATGTGTGTTCATAATCATGTGTGTGTGTGTTCATAATCATGTGTGTGTGTTCATAATTATGTGTGTGTGTGTGTGTTCATAATCATGTGTGTGTATGTGTGTGTTCATAATCATGTGTATGTGTGTTCATAATCATGTGTGTGTGTGTGTTCATAATCGTGTGTGTGTGTTCATAATCATGTGTGTGTGTTCATAATCATGTGTGTATGTGTGTGTGTGTTCATAATCATGTATGTGTGTTCATAATCATGTGTGTGTGTTCATAATCATGTGTGTGTTCATAATCATGTGTATGTGTGTTCATAATCATGTGTGTGTGTTCATAATCATGTGTGTGTGTGTTCATAATCATGTGTGTGTGTTCATAATCATGTGTGTGTGTTCATAATCATGTGTGTGTGTTCATAATCATGTGTGTGTGTTCATAATCATGTGTGTGTGTGTGTGTTCATAATCATGTGTGTGTGTGTTCATAATCATGTGTGTGTGTTCATAATCATGTGTGTATGTTGTGTGTGTTCATAATCATGTGTGTGTGTGTTCATAATCATGTGTGTTCATAATCATGTGTGTTTGTGTGTTCATAATCATGTGTGTGTGTGTTCATAATCATGTGTGTGTTCATAATCATGTATGTATGTGTGTGTGTGTGTTCATAATCATGTGTGTGTGTTCATAATCATGTGTGTGTGTGTTCATAATCATGTGTGTGTTCATAATCATGTGTATGTGTGTTCATAATCATGTGTGTGTGTGTGTTCATAATCATGTGTGTGTGTGTTCATAATCATGTGTGTGTTTTCATAATATGTGTGTGTGTGTGTTCATAATCATGTGTGTGTATGTGTGTGTGTTCATAATCATGTGTATGTGTGTTCATAATCATGTGTGTGTGTGTTCATAATCATGTGTGTGTGTTCATAATCATGTATGTATGTGTGTGTGTGTGTTCATAATCATGTGTGTGTGTTCATAATCATGTGTGTGTGTGTTCATAATCATGTGTGTGTTCATAATCATGTGTATGTGTGTTCATAATCATGTGTGTGTGTTCATAATCATGTGTGTGTGTGTTTTCATAATCATGTGTGTGTGTTCATAATCATGTGTGTGTGTGTTCATAATCATGTGTGTGTTCATAATCATGTGTATGTGTGTTCATAATCATGTGTGTGTGTGTTCATAATCATGTGTGTGTGTTCATAATTATGTGTGTGTGTGTGTTCATAATCATGTGTGTGTATGTGTGTGTGTTCATAATCATGTGTATGTGTGTTCATAATCATGTGTGTGTGTGTGTTCATAATCATGTGTGTTTGTTCATAATCATGTGTGTGTGTTCATAATCATGTGTGTATGTGTGTGTGTGTGTTCATAATCATGTTTGTGTGTTCATAATCATGTGTGTGTGTTCATAATCATGTGTGTGTTCATAATCATGTGTATGTGTGTTCATAATCATGTGTGTGTGTTCATAATCATGTGTGTGTGTGTTCATAATCATGTGTGTGTGTTCATAATTATGTGTGTGTGTTCATAATCATGTGTGTGTGTTCATAATCATGTGTGTGTGTTCATAATCATGTGTGTGTGTGTGTTCATAATCATGTGTATGTGTGTTCATAATCATGTGTGTGTGTTCATAATCATGTGTGTATGTTGTGTGTGTTCATAATCATGTGTGTGTGTGTTCATAATCATGTGTGTTCATAATCATGTGTGTTTGTGTGTGTTCATAATCATGTGTGTGTGTGTTCATAATCATGTGTGTGTGTTCATAATCATGTGTGTATGTGTGTGTGTGTGTTCATAATCATGTGTGTGTGTTCATAATCATGTTTGTGTGTGTTCATAATCATGTGTGTGTTCATAATCATGTGTATGTGTGTTCATAATCATGTGTGTGTGTTCATAATCATGTGTGTGTGTGTTCATAATCATGTGTGTGTGTTCATAATTATGTGTGTGTGTATGTTCATAATCATGTCTGTGTATGTGTGTGTGTTCATAATCATGTGTATGTGTGTTCATAATCATGTGTGTGTGTTCATAATCATGTGTGTGTGTTCATAATCATGTGTGTATGTGTGTGTGTGTGTTCATAATCATGTGTGTGTGTTCATAATCATGTGTGTGTGTGTTCATAATCATGTGTGTGTTCATAATCATGTGTATGTGTGTTCATAATCATGTGTGTGTGTGTTCATAATCATGTGTGTGTGTTCATAATCATGTGTGTATGTGTGTGTGTTCATAATCATGTGTGTGTATGTGTGTTCATAATCATGTCTGTGTGTGTTCATAATCATGTGTGTATGTGTGTGTGTTCATAATCATGTGTGTGTGTGTTCATAATCATGTGTGTGTGTGTTCATAATCATGTGTGTGTGTTCATAATCATGTGTGTGTGTTCATAATCATGTGTATGTGTGTTCATAATCATGTGTATGTGTGTTCATAATCATGTGTGTATGTGTGTGTGTTCATAATCATGTGTGTGTATGTGTGTTCATAATCATGTGTGTTGTGTTCATAATCATGTGTGTATGTGTGTGTGTTCATAATCATGTGTGTGTGTGTTCATAATCATGTGTGTGTTCATAATCATGTGTATGTGTGTTCATAATCATGTATGTGTGTTCATAATCATGTGTGTGTGTTCATAATCATGTTTATGTGTGTTCATAATCATGTGTATGTGTGTTCATAATCATGTGTGTATGTGTGTGTGTTCATAATCATGTGTGTATGTGTGTTCATAATCATGTGTGTGTGTGTGTTCATAATCATGTGTGTATGTGTGTGTGTTCATAATCATGTGTGTGTGTTCATAATCATGTGTGTATGTGTGTGTGTGTTCATAATCATGTGTGTGTGTGTGTTCATAATCATGTGTGTGTGTGTGTTCATAATCATGTGTGTATGTGTATGTGTTCATAATCATGTGTGTGTGTGTTCATAATCATGTGTGTGTGTGTGTTCATAATCATGTGTGTATGTGTGTGTGTTCATAATCATGTGTGTGTGTGTGTTCATAATCATGTGTGTGTGTTCATAATCATGTGTGTGTGTGTGTTCATAATCATGTGTGTGTGTGTGTGTTCATAATCATGTGTGTGTGTGTGTTCATAATCATGTGTGTATGTGTGTGTGTTCATAATCATGTGTGTGTGTGTGTTCATAATCATGTATGTGTGTGTGTGTTCATAATCATGTGTGTGTGTGTGTTCATAATCATGTGTGTGTGTGTTCATAATCATGTGTGTGTGTGTTCATAATCATGTGTGTGTGTGTGTGTGTGTTCATAATCATGTGTGTATGTGTGTGTGTTCATAATCATGTGTGTGTGTGTGTGTGTTCATAATCATGTGTGTGTGTGTGTGTGTTCATAATCATGTGTGTATGTGTGTGTGTTCATAATCATGTGTGTGTGTTCATAATCATGTGTGTGTGTTCATAATCATGTGTGTGTGTTCATAATCATGTGTATGTGTGTTCATAATCATGTGTGTGTGTTCATAATCATGTGTGTGTGTGTTCATAATCATGTGTGTGTGTTCATAATTATGTGTGTGTGTGTGTTCATAATCATGTGGTGTTCATAATCATGTGTATGTGTGTTCATAATCATGTGTGTGTGTGTTCATAATCATGTGTGTTCATAATCATGTGTATGTGCGTGTTCATAATCTTGTGTGTGTGTGTTCATAATCATGTGTGTGTGTTCATAATCATGTGTGTGTGTGTGTTCATAATCATGTGTGTGTTCATAATCATGTGTATGTGTGTTCATAATCATGTGTGTATGTGTGTGTGTTCATAATCATGTGTGTGTATGTGTGTTCATAATCATGTGTGTTTGTGTTCATAATCATGTGTGTATGTGTGTGTGTTCATAATCATGTGTGTGTGTTCATAATCATGTGTGTGTGTGTGTTCATAATCATGTGTGTGTGTGTTCATAATCATGTGTATGTGTGTTCATAATCATGTGTGTATGTGTGTGTGTTCATAATCATGTGTGTGTATGTGTGTTCATAATCATGTGTGTGTGTGTTCATAATCATGTGTGTATGTGTGTGTGTTCATAATCATGTGTGTGTGTGTTCATAATCATGTGTGTGTTCATAATCATGTGTGTGTGTGTTCATAATCATGTGTGTGTATTCATAATCATGTGTGTTCATAATCATGTGTGTGTATGTGTGTTCATAATCATGTGTGTGTGTGTTCATAATCATGTGTATGTGTGTTCATAATCATGTGTGTGTATGTGTGTGTGTTCATAATCATGTGTATGTGTGTTCATAATCATGTGTGTGTGTGTGTGTTCATAATCATGTGTGTGTATGTGTGTGTGTTCATAATCATGTGTATGTGTGTTCATAATCATGTGTGTGTGTGTGTGTTCATAATCATGTGTGTGTTCATAATCATGTGTGTGTGTGTGTGTTCATAATCATGTGTGTGTGTTCATAATCATGTGTGTGTGTGTGTGTGTTCATAATGATGTATGTATGTCTGTGTGTGTTCATAATCATGTGTGTGTGTGTGTTCATAATCATGTGTGTGTGTGTGTTCATAATCATGTGTGTATGTGTGTGTGTTCATAATCATGTGTGTGTGTGTTCATAGTGATGTGTGTGTTCATAATCATGTGTGTGTGTGTGTTCATAATCATGTATGTGTGTTCATAATCATGTGTGTGTGTTCATAATCATGTGTATGTGTGTTCATAATCATGTGTATGTGTGTTCATAATCATGTGTGTATGTGTGTGTGTTCATAATCATGTGTGTATGTGTGTTCATAATCATGTGTGTGTGTGTGTTCATAATCATGTGTGTATGTGTGTGTGTTCATAATCATGTGTGTGTGTTCATAATCATGTGTGTATGTGTGTGTGTGTTCATAATCATGTGTGTGTGTGTGTTCATAATCATGTGTGTGTGTGTGTTCATAATCATGTGTGTATGTGTGTGTTCATAATCATGTGTGTGTGTGTTCATAATCATGTGTGTGTGTGTGTTCATAATCATGTGTGTGTTCATAATCATGTGTGTGTGTGTGTTCATAATCATGTGTGTGTGTGTGTGTGTTCATAATCATGTGTGTGTGTGTGTTCATAATCATGTGTGTATGTGTGTGTGTTCATAATCATGTGTGTGTGTGTGTTCATAATCATGTGTGTGTGTGTGTGTTCATAATCATGTGTGTGTGTGTGTTCATAATCATGTGTGTGTGTGTTCATAATCATGTGTGTGTGTGTTCATAATCATGTGTGTGTGTGTGTGTGTGTTCATAATCATGTGTGTATGTGTGTGTGTTCATAATCATGTGTGTGTGTGTGTGTGTTCATAATCATGTGTGTGTGTGTGTGTTCATAATCATGTGTGTATGTGTGTGTGTTCATAATCATGTGTGTGTGTTCATAATCATGTGTGTGTGTTCATAATCATGTGTGTGTTCATAATCATGTGTATGTGTGTTCATAATCATGTGTGTGTGTTCATAATCATGTGTGTGTGTGTTCATAATCATGTGTGTGTGTTCATAATCATGTGTGTGTGTGTGTTCATAATCATGTGTGTTCATAATCATGTGTGTATGTGTTCATAATCATGTGTGTGTGTGTTCATAATCATGTGTGTATGTTGTGTGTGTTCATAATCATGTGTGTGTGTGTTCATAATCATGTGTGTTCATAATCATGTGTATGTGTGTGTTCATAATCATGTGTGTGTGTGTTCATAATCATGTGTGTGTGTTCATAATCATGTGTGTGTGTGTGTTCATAATCATGTGTGTGTTCATAATCATGTGTATGTGTGTTCATAATCATGTGTGTATGTGTGTGTGTTCATAATCATGTGTGTGTATGTGTGTTCATAATCATGTGTGTGTGTGTTCATAATCATGTGTGTGTGTGTGTGTGTGTGTTCATAATCATGTGTGTGTGTTCATAATCATGTGTGTGTGTGTGTTCATAATCATGTGTGTGTGTGTTCATAATCATGTGTGTGTGTGTTCATAATCATGTGTGTATGTGTGTGTGTTCATAATCATGTGTGTGTATGTGTGTTCATAATCATGTGTGTGTGTGTTCATAATCATGTGTGTATGTGTGTGTGTTCATAATCATGTGTGTGTGTGTTCATAATCATGTGTGTGTTCATAATCATGTGTGTGTGTGTTCATAATCATGTGTGTGTATTCATAATCATGTGTGTTCATAATCATGTGTGTGTATGTGTGTTCATAATCATGTGTGTGTGTGTTCATAATCATGTGTATGTGTGTTCATAATCATGTGTGTGTATGTGTGTGTGTTCATAATCATGTGTATGTGTGTTCATAATCATGTGTGTGTGTGTGTGTTCATAATCATGTGTGTGTATGTGTGTGTGTTCATAATCATGTGTATGTGTGTTCATAATCATGTGTGTGTGTGTGTGTTCATAATCATGTGTGTGTGTTCATAATCATGTGTGTGTGTGTGTGTTCATAATCATGTGTGTGTGTTCATAATCATGTGTGTGTGTGTGTGTGTTCATAATGATGTATGTATGTGTGTGTGTGTTCATAATCATGTGTGTGTGTGTGTTCATAATCATGTGTGTGTGTGTGTTCATAATCATGTGTGTATGTGTGTGTGTTCATAATCATGTGTGTGTGTGTTCATAGTGATGTGTGTGTTCATAATCATGTGTGTGTGTGTGTTCATAATCATGTGTGTGTGTGTGTGTTCATAATCATGTGTGTGTGTGTGTTCATAATCATGTGTGTATGTGTGTGTGTTCATAATCATGTGTGTGTGTGTGTGTTCATAATCATGTATGTGTGTGTGTGTTCATAATCATGTGTGTGTGTGTGTTCATAATCATGTGTGTGTGTGTGTGTGTTCATAATCATGTGTGTGTGTGTTCATAATCATGTGTGTGTGTGTGTGTGTGTTCATAATCATGTGTGTATGTGTGTGTGTTCATAATCATGTGTGTGTGTGTGTGTTCATAATCATGTGTGTGTGTGTGTGTGTTCATAATCATGTGTGTATGTGTGTGTGTTCATAATCATGTGTGTGTGTGTTCATAATCATGTGTGTGTGTTCATAATCATGTGTGTGTTCATAATCATGTGTATGTGTGTTCATAATCATGTGTGTGTGTTCATAATCATGTGTGTGTGTTCATAATCATGTGTGTGTGTGTTCATAATCATGTGTGTGTGTGTGTTCATAATCATGTGTGTGTGTTCATAATCATGTGTGTATGTTGTGTGTGTTCATAATCATGTGTGTGTGTGTTCATAATCATGTGTGTTCATAATCATGTGTATGTGTGTGTTCATAATCATGTGTGTGTGTGTTCATAATCATGTGTGTGTGTTCATAATCATGTGTGTGTGTGTGTTCATAATCATGTGTGTGTTCATAATCATGTGTATGTGTGTTCATAATCATGTGTGTGTGTTCATAATCATGTGTGTGTGTGTTCATAATCATGTGTATGTGTGTTCATAATCATGTGTGTATGTGTGTGTGTTCATAATCATGTGTGTGTATGTGTGTTCATAATCATATGTGTGTGTGTTCATAATCATGTGTGTATGTGTGTGTGTTCATAATCATGTGTGTGTGTGTTCATAATCATGTGTGTGTTCATAATCATGTGTGTGTGTGTTCATAATCATGTGTGTGTATTCATAATCATGTGTGTTCATAATCATGTGGGTGTATGTGTGTTCATAATCATGTGTGTGTGTGTTCATAATCATGTGTATGTGTGTTCATAATCATGTGTGTGTATGTGTGTGTGTTCATAATCATGTGTATGTGTGTTCATAATCATGTGTGTGTGTGTGTGTGTTCATAATCATGTGTGTGTATGTGTGTGTGTTCATAATCATTTGTATGTGTGTTCATAGTCATGTGTGTGTGTGTGTGTTCATAATCATGTGTGTGTTCATAATCATGTGTGTGTGTGTTCAAAATCATGTGTGTGTGTTCATAATCATGTGTGTGTGTGTGTGTTCATAATCATGTATGTATGTCTGTGTGTGTTCATAATCATGTGTGTGTGTGTGTTCATAATCATGTGAGTGTGTGTGTACATAATCATGTGTGTATGTGTGTGTGTTCATAATCATGTGTGTGTATGTGTTCATAATCATGTGTGTGTGTGTGTTCATAATCATGTGTGTGTGTGTGTGTTCATAATCATGTGTGTGTGTGTTCATAATCATGTGTGTATGTGTGTGTGTTCATAATCATGTGTGTGTGTTCATAATCATGTATGTGTGTGTGTGTTCATAATCATGTGTGTGTGTGTGTGTTCATAATCATGTGTGTGTGTGTTCATAATCATGTGTGTGTGTGTTCATAATCATGTGTGTGTGGGTGTGTGTGTTCATAATCATGTGTGTATGTGTGTGTGTTCATAATCATGTGTGTATGTGTGTGTGTTCATAATCATGTGTGTGTGTTCATAATCATGTGTGTGTGTTCATAATCACGTTTGTGTTCATAATCATGTGTATGTGTGTTCATAATCATGTGTGTGTGTTCATAATCATGTGTGTGTGTGTTCATAATCATGTGTGTTCATAATCATGTGTGTATGTGTTCATAATCATGTGTGTGTGTTCATAATCGTGCGTGTATGTTGTGTGTGTTCATATTCATGTGTGTGTGTGTTCATAATCATGTGTGTTCATAATCATTTGTATGTGCGTGTTCATAATCATGTGTGAGTGTGTTAATAATCATGTGTGTGTGTTCATAATCATGTGTGTGTTCATAATCATGTGTATGTGTGTTCATAATCATGTGTGTGTGTTCATAATCATGTGTGTGTGTGTTCATAATCATGTGTATGTGTGTTCATAATCATGTGTGTATGTGTTCATAATCATGTGTGTGTGTTCATAATCTTGTGTGTATGTTGTGTGTGTTCATAATCATGTGTGTGTGTGTTCAAATCATGTGTGTTCATAATCATGTGTGTATGTGTTCATAATCATGTGTGTGTGTTCATAATCTTGTGTGTATGTTGTGTGTGTTCATACTCATGTGTGTGTGTGTTCATAATCATGTGTGTTCATAATCATGTGTATGTGCGTGTTCATAATCTTGTGTGTGTGTGTTCATAATCATGTGTGTGTGTGTGTTCATAATCATGTGTGTGTTCATAATCATGTGTATGTGTGTTCATAATCATGTGTGTGTGTTCATAGTCATATGTGTGTGTGTTCATAATCATGTGTATGTGTGTTCATAATCATGTGTGTATGTGTGTGTGTTCATAATCCTGTGTGTGTATGTGTGTTCATAATCATATGTGTGTGTGTTCATAATCATGTATGTATGTGTGTGTGTGTTCATAATCATGTGTGTGTGTTCATAATCATGTGTGTGTGTGTTCATAATCATGTGTGTGTTCATAATCATGTGTGTGTGTGTTCATAATCATGTGTGTGTGTTCATAATCATGTGTGTGTGTGTTCATAATCATGTGTGTGTTAATAATCATGTGTATGTGTGTTCATAATCATGTGTGTGTGTTCATAATCATGTGTGTGTGTGTTCATAATCATGTGTGTGTGTTCATAATTATGTGTGTGTGTGTTTTCATAATCATGTGTGTGTATGTGTGTGTGTTCATAATCATGGGTATGTGTGTTCATAATCATGTGTGTGTGTGTGTTCATAATCATGTGTGTGTGTTCATAATCATGTGTGTGTGTTCATAATCATGTGTGTATGTGTCTGTGTGTGTTCATAATCAGGTGTGTGTGTTCATAATCATGTGTGTGTGTGTTCATAATAATGTGTGTGTTCATAATCATGTGTATGTGTGTTCATAATCATGTGTGTGTGTTCATAATCATGTGTGTGTGTTCATAATCATGTGTGTATGTTCTGTGTGTTCATAATCATGTGTGTGTGTGTTCATAATCGTGTGTGTTCATAATCATGTGTGTATGTGTGTGTTCATAATCATGTGTGTGTGTGTTCATAATCATATGTGTGTGTGTGTTCATAATCATGTGTGTGTGTTCATAATCATGTGTGTGTGTTCATAATTATGTGTGTGTGTGTTCATAATCATGTGTGTGTGTTCATAATCATGTGTGTGTGTTCATAATCATGTGTGTGTGTGTGTGTTCATAATCATGTGTGTATGTGTTCATAATCATGTGTGTGTGTTCATAATCATGTGTGTATGTTGTGTGTGTTCATAATCATGTGTGTGTGTGTGTTCATAATCATGTGTGTTCATAATCATGTGTGTGTGTGTTCATAATCATGTGTGTGTGTTCATAATCATGTATGTATGTGTGTGTGTGTGTTCATAATCATGTGTGTGTGTTCATAATCATGTGTGTGTGTGTTCATAATCATGTGTGTGTGTTCATAATCATGTGTGTGTGTGTTCATAATCATATGTGTGTGTGTGTGTTCATAATCATGTGTGTATGTGTTCATAATCATGTGTGTGTGTTCATAATCATGTGTGTATGTTGTGTGTGTTCATAATCATGTGTGTGTGTTCATAATCATGTGTGTGTGTGTTCATAATCATATGTGTGTGTGTGTGTTCATAATCATGTGTGTATGTGTTCATAATCATGTGTGTGTGTTCATAATCATGTGTGTATGTTGTGTGTGTTCATAATCATGTGTGTGTGTGTTAATAATCATGTGTGTTCATAATCATGTGTGTATGTGTGTGTTCATAATCATGTGTGTGTGTGTTCATAATCATGTGTGTGTGTTCATAATCATGTATGTATGTGTGTGGGTGTGTTCATAATCATGTGGGTGTGTTCATAATCATGTGTGTGTGTGTTCATAATCATGTGTGTGTTCATAATCATGTGTATGTGTGTTCATAATCATGTGTGTGTGTTCATAATCATGTGTGTGTGTGTTCATAATCATGTGTGTGTGTTCATAATCATGTGTGTATGTGTGTGTGTGTGTTCATAATCATGTGTGTGTGTTAATAATCATGTGTGTGTGTGTTCATAATCATGTGTGTGTATTTGTGTGTGTTCATAATCATGTGTATGTGTGTTCATAATCATGTGTGTGTGTGTTCATAATCATGTGTGTGTGTTCATAATCATGTGTATATGTGTGTGTGTGTGTTCATAATCATGTGTATGTGTGTTCATAATCATGTGTGTGTGTTCATAATCATGTGTGTGTGTGTTCATAATCATGTGTGTGTGTTCATAATTATGTGTGTGTGTGTTTTCATAATGTGTGTGTATGTGTGTGTGTTCATAATCATGTGTATGTGTGTTCATAATCATGTGTGTGTGTGTGTTCATAATCATGTGTGTGTGTTCATAATCATGTGTGTGTGTTCATAATCATGTGTGTATGTGTGTGTGTGTGTTCATAATCATGTGTGTGTGTTCATAATCATGTGTGTGTGTGTTCATAATCATGTGTGTGTTCATAATCATGTGTATGTGTGTTCATAATCATGTGTGTGTGTGTTCATAATCATGTGTGTGTGTTCATAATCATGTGTGTATGTGTGTGTGTGTGTTCATAATCATGTGTGTGTGTTCATAATCATGTGTGTGTGTGTTCATAATCATGTGTGTGTGTGTGTGTTCATAATCATGTGTGTATGTGTTCATAATCATGTGTGTGTGTTCATAATCATGTGTGTATGTTGTGTGTGTTCATAATCATGTGTGTGTGTGTTCATAATCATGTGTGTATGTGTGTGTGTGTGTTCATAATCATGTGTGTGTGTGTTCATAATCATGTGTGTGTGTGTTCATAATCATGTGTGTATGTGTTCATAATCATGTGTGTGTGTTCATAATCATGTGTGTATGTTGTGTGTGTTCATAATCATGTGTGTGTGTGTTCATAATCATGTGTGTTCATAATCATGTGTGTATGTGTGTGTTCATAATCATGTGTGTGTGTGTTCATAATCATGTGTGTGTGTTCATAATCATGTATGTATGTGTGTGGGTGTGTTCATAATCATGTGGGTGTGTTCATAATCATGTGTGTGTGTGTTCATAATCATGTGTGTGTTCATAATCATGTGTATGTGTGTTCATAATCATGTGTGTGTGTTCATAATCATGTGTGTGTGTGTTCATAATCATGTGTGTGTGTTCATAATCATGTGTGTATGTGTGTGTGTGTGTTCATAATCATGTGTGTGTGTTCATAATCATGTGTGTGTGTGTTCATAATCATGTGTGTGTATGTGTGTGTGTTCATAATCATGTGTATGTGTGTTCATAATCATGTGTGTGTGTGTTCATAATCATGTGTGTGTGTTCATAATCATGTGTATATGTGTGTGTGTGTTCATAATCATGTGTATGTGTGTTCATAATCATGTGTGTGTGTTCATAATCATGTGTGTTTGTGTTCATAATCATGTGTGTGTGTTCATAATTATGTGTGTGTGTGTTTTCATAATGTGTGTGTATGTGTGTGTGTTCATAATCATGTGTATGTGTGTTCATAATCATGTGTGTGTGTGTGTTCATAATCATGTGTGTGTGTTCATAATCATGTGTGTGTGTTCATAATCATGTGTGTATGTGTGTGTGTGTGTTCATAATCATGTGTGTGTGTTCATAATCATGTGTGTGTGTGTTCATAATCATGTGTGTGTTCATAATCATGTGTATGTGTGTTCATAATCATGTGTGTGTGTGTTCATAATCATGTGTGTGTGTTCATAATCATGTGTGTATGTGTGTGTGTGTGTTCATAATCATGTGTGTGTGTTCATAATCATGTGTGTGTGTGTTCATAATCATATGTGTGTGTGTGTGTTCATAATCATGTGTGTATGTGTTCATAATCATGTGTGTGTGTTCATAATCTTGTGTGTATGTTGTGTGTGTTCATAATCATGTGTGTGTGTGTTCATAATCATGTGTGTTCATAATCATGTGTGTATGTGTGTGTTCATAATCATGTGTGTGTGTGTTCATAATCATGTGTGTGTGTTCATAATCATGTATGTATGTGTGTGGGTGTGTTCATAATCATGTGGGTGTGTTCATAATCATGTGTGTGTGTGTTCATAATCATGTGTGTGTTCATAATCATGTGTGTGTGTTCATAATCATGTGTGTGTGTTCATAATCATGTGTGTGTGTGTTCATAATCATGTGTGTGTTTTCATAATCATGTGTGTATGTGTGTGTGTGTGTTCATAATCATGTGTATGTGTGTTCATAATCATGTGTGTGTGTGTTCATAATCATGTGTGTGTGTTCATAATCATGTGTGTATGTGTGTGTGTGTGTTCATAATCATGTGTATGTGTGTTCATAATCATGTGTGTGTGTTCATAATCATGTGTGTGTGTGTTCATAATCGTGTGTGTGTTCATAATTATGTGTGTGTGTGTTTTCATAATCATGTGTGTGTATGTGTGTGTGTTCATAATCATGTGTATGTGTGTTCATAATCATGTGTGTGTGTGTTCATAATCATGTGTGTGTGTTCATAATCATGTGTGTGTGTTCATAATCATGTGTGTATGTGTGTGTGTGTGTTCATAATCATGTGTGTGTGTTCATAATCATGTGTGTGTGTGTTCATAATCATGTGTGTGTTCATAATCATGTGTATGTGTGTTCATAATCATGTGTGTGTGTTCATAATCATGTGTGTGTATTCATAATCATGTGTGTATGTTGTGTGTGTTCATAATCATGTGTGTGTGTGTTCATAATCATGTGTGTTCATAATCATGTGTGTATGTGTGTGTTCATAATCATGTGTGTGTGTGTTCATAATCATGTGTATGTGTGTTCATAATCATGTATGTATGTGTGTGTGTGTGTTCATAATCATGTGTGTGTGTTCATAATCATGTTTGTGTGTGTTCATAATCATGTGTGTGTTCATAATCATGTGTATGTGTGTTCATAATCATGTGTGTGTGTTCATAATCATGTGTGTGTGTGTTCATAATCATGTGTGTGTGTTCATAATTATGTGTGTGTGTGTTCATAATCATGTGTGTGTATGTTGTGTGTGTTCATAATCATGTGTATGTGTGTTCATAATCATGTGTGTGTGTTCATAATCATGTGTGTATGTGTGTGTGTGTGTTCATAATCATGTGTGTGTGTTCATAATCATGTGTGTGTGTGTTCATAATCATGTGTGTGTGTTCATAATCATGTGTGTATGTCTGTGTTCATAATCATGTGTGTGTGTTCATAATCATGTGTGTGTTTTTCATAATCATGTGTGTGTGTGTTCATAATCATGTGTGTGTTCATAATCATGTGTGTATGAGTGTGTCTGTGTGTGTTCACTTGTGGGTGCCTAGGAACTCCAAGTTAACAGCCACTGTGCCTGGATCATGGTTTCTCAGCCTCAGCATCTCTCCCATTTGAGACCAGAAGGTTCTGCCTGGTCAGGGCTTCGTATCGTAGGATGCTCAGAAGTGTCTCTGGTCTCTAGCACCAGGTGACAGCAGCTCCCGTAGTGAGAGCAGCTGGCACATCTGTGGACATTGTCCTCTGGCCACGCCCCAGGCTGAGAGGCAGGCTCTACCAGAAAGGTGCTGTAAGCATCTTTTTTTAGAATGTACACCTATATTAAAGCTTTCTTCTCCTAAAACAGATATAAAGTGTCTCGTGCATGTAAAAATAAATAAAGAAATGCTGCTTGGATTGCCTGTCAAAAAACAACCCAGTTGGATGAAACTGAGTTCACCTCAGTATTTACAGTGAGTGCGCTCAGTTTATTAGTCTCAAAATAGTGATGGAAAATCACCTCCAAAGACTTGCTCTAGTGTCAGTTCCTTAGGAGACTTTGAAATGTTTATAAGCTTAGAGTGTGGTCCCCTGATGTTACAATGCTGCTGTCCTTTACTCTCCGTAGGGGACTGGTCCCAGGGATCCACGTGGACACCAGAACCCATGGGTGCCCAGGTCCCTTAGCAACAGGGTAGCGTATGTACATACAGCCCATGAATATTCCTCTGTGGACTTCGGGTCTTCTTTTGGTCATTTGAAATACTTAATAAGGCTCCAAAGGCATGGTTCACTCAGGTGGTACATGGGGTGGTTCAACACCCCAGAACTACATAAAACTAGGCACAGCAGTATAAGCCTATAACCCCACCACTTGGGAGGCAAGACGAGAGGATCAGAAGTCAAAGGGCATCCTTGACTAGATAGCAAGTTTGAGAAAAGCCTATGTAAGACACAAGACCCTATCTCAACACACACACACACACACACACACACACACACACACCTTAACACAATGAAAATATACAAAAATGACTGCTGGATTATACTGTTTAGACAGAAATGAAAAGAAAAAAATTGTAAGAGGCAATTCCTTTTCCAAAGTTGCTTTATTTTTATTCTTTTAGGGGGAGTGCACTCCCGTGTGTGAGAACAGGTGCATTGGAAGCCAGAAAAGGCTAGCAGCTCTTCTGCAGCTAGAATTACAGGCAGTTGTAAGGCAGCTGACCCCATCTGGGAACCGAACGCTGGTTCTCTTCAAGAGCAGCAAGCCCTCTCTCTCTGGCCCCGAGTCCCAATTCTTAAAAGCGTTTTCTATGCAAACTGGCCGGATGCGGAGATGGAACGGTGGATAGGGACCGCCAACCATCTCTCTTAAAAAGCAATTCTGAATGGCTGTTACCTAAACACGGCTGATTTTCACAGGGCCACTCAGGAAAGCCGGACTACGAGCACTCTAAAATCAGCAAAGGCAAAGGAAGTTCATCGCGGCACGTTTTATAAACTATCTGACAGTCGTACAATGATACTTGTGAGGAGTTTATGACACTGTGGGGAGAGGGACCATCCTACTGTCACGGAGGAAAGCATGGAGATAAAATAGAAACGTCCGGCTATGACTAGCAGGCACAACAATAGAAAAGTTCTACCCGCCATCACAGCCGAAAGATAAACCACAAAGTAACTGCTAACAATGCAACATGGGTAATTTTTCCTGCCTCCGGTTTCAAAATGTACCGACTCTCTGTGAAATAAACCGGATATAGGTGTAGCAAGAGAAGAGAACAGCGATGTTTAATTTTTTTTAATACTTCAAAATGATCACAAATTAAAATGAATCAAAATTTTAGGTAAGGCTGTGTGCTTGTATTAATCTAAATACAAAACCCCATGCAGTTAATTAAAAGTAATTTTGCCATAGAATTAAGCCAGCTCAAAAACTAGGCTATAAACTAAATGCATCTTTTTTCTAAACTCAGCACACCTGAGAAGGAAAAATTTGAGATCGATTGCTGCACAGATGGCCAGGGAAAAGTTGGACACAGTCAAATAAATTACAGGCAGGGAGCACTTCCTACGGAAAGTGCCATCATTTCCCCCCAAGCGTGGACCGCCTGCTTCTAAAACACAGGGTTTCAGCCAAAGTGACATCAAACCGTTTCTGGTCTGATTGGAATCGGCTGACCAGGGACGAGTTCCAGCGACCTTTGCAGTCCATCTAACTGTGCATCCCCACCCAGGGCGAGGACAACCCCAGACACGGTCGAGCAGACAGAAGGCGTCCTGCTCACCTTTGTCAGCCAGTGTTTGCCCAGCCCGGCCCTTCCCAGGTGGCTGCTGAGCCCCTGTTCCGCATCCCTTCCCCTTTCACGAGGACTCAGGCTAGATCTTACAATAGACCTCAAAGAGGGCAGCAGCTGCGTGCATCCGGTAGAAAATAGAGAAGGGCATGGCCAGGTTGACCACAATTATCCAGGGCTCAAAGCCAAAGACAATTTCCTCCAATCCGTTGTCATACTCCGGGCGGCAGCCAAAGGCAGGGGGGATCCAAAGCTGAAAGAGAAGAGGCAGCCTTCCTTCACCATTCCCCCACGTATCACGCGGACAGAGGCAACCGTGTGCTACAGGGACACCGACGACGCCCCCGCGGTGCTGGTGTTCACAGGTTCCTACCTGGCAGGCTACTGGAAGTTAACCAGACCCGGGGGAACTAACTTCACTGGTGGGCTAGGCCAGGATAAAGCCACAGGTGGACGGACTGTTACAAGGTGAGAAGCAGAAGCAGCATCATAGGCAGGTCCCTGAAGGTCACTCTAACGGACATGTCTCATCCCCAGACTGGTCCTCTCTGTCGCTCTGCTGCTAGGAAGTAAGCCCTTCTCCTCTGCGCTTCCACCATGATATCCTGTCATGGGCCTGGTAGCAAAGGAGCCAGCCAACCGTGGGCTGAAACCTTCAAAAATGGGAGCCCGAGTCCCCCCCTTCCTCTCTGGAGCTGTTTGTTGCATTTTGACACATCGAGGAAAGGATGACTCTCGTACCATCTGTGGTGGGAGGCTCTCAAGACACCCGAGGTCCCTACTCAGATCCCGGGCACCACAGATGCTGACCCAGACTCCCACAGCGAGAGTCAGAACAGCCACGGCGTCTACGCAGCATCCCCCACCTCAGTGGGAGCCAACAAATCCACGAGCCTTCCTGAACGCTCTCCATCCCTCCCCTCGCACCCAGACACGAATCAACTCATCCATTTCTCTCAGTTCCAACAGCCCTTACGCCAACTCAGTGTTCTCCTGTGTAAGGGGAATACTCAACTCTCTCCAAGTCAACAGAACTTAGAGCAATAACCCACTCAGGGAACCTACGCCCTGTCCACATCACTCTCGGCCTCTTCCTTCCCACTGAACACTCTTTAGGTCACCAGGGCCCCTCTATAGCCCTGGCTCCTTCTCTTACTGCATGGTTCTGTCTCTCTTCTCCCTGGCTAGGACAGGTACCCTCTAGCTGAGCTGCCCTATGGAGAGCCTACATAGCAAAGAACAGAATTGTTTCAGGCCATTAACATCAGGAAACTCCCATCTTCCATCCAACAACCCACAAAAGGGCTGAATCCAAAACCCCAAAGGGAAGCCAACCTCGTGCTGCCTGGTGAGGCTCGTGAGCAGACATCTGGTTTCTCCAGGTTTGCCACACGGAGAGGCTACATGATAAATGGTTTTCAGTTGCTATGTTGGGGGCTATTTCTTACACAGCAGCAAGTGACTAATACACACTGATTACATACATACTAATACACACTTCATCCCCACACAGAACGCTCTAGTGTGTATCCTGACTCCCCCATTCCATCTCAGCCCTTTTCCAACCAACAGTCCCCTCTTCTGACTCCGCATTTGCTCAGACTCTTCCCGAGTCCCCTTCGCTTCTCCCTGCCCATAGCTCCTACGGCTGTCACCTAGGCCTTCGTCCTAACAGCTGGGGCCTCTGACTTCCACCCAACCCCATCTGAGACCTCTTGAACCCCATCTGAGACCTCTCAGGACTAGAGCCCAGCTCAACTTGCTCTGCCTTTCCTGTTTCCCTTCTTGTCAGCAGCATCTCCCTCCCGAATGCTCACTCCAGGCTCCAAGTGTCATGCGTGTTCTCCCTCTGCCTCTCACACATCGCTGTCCACAGCGAGACACCCCGGTCCTCCCGAGCACCCCACCTCCACCCGCCCAGCCCTCCCTCTGCTGGGACGCTGCTCCCCACTGCCTTCTGTTCCCACTCATTGGCCAGGAAGATTTCTGATTCTTAAGGTGAGGACAATGGATTGGTTGATTTAAAATACCCAGGGCTAGGGAGATGCTCGGCAGAAATGTGCCTGTGGGGTGTGTGTTAGGACCACATAGAGAGCTGGCTGGGAGGGACTGGCCTGTCACCCCAGATCTGATGCTGGAGACAGGTGGACCCCTGGGGCTCATTAGCCAGCTAGTCTAACCAGCTGATCAGCACAGGTTCAGTGAGAGATGCTGGCTGGCAAAAATAGGGTAGAGAATTGATTGGAGAAGACATCTCAGTGTCAGCCTCTGGCCCCCACACACTCGCTCACACACACGCATGTGCATGAGCACACAGACACACAGACAGACAGAGGGAGAGAGGGAGAGAGGGAGAGAGGGAGAGAGGGAGAGAGGGGGAGGAGAGAGAGGGGAAGGGAGAGAGAGAGAGATAGACAGACAGAGGGAGGGGGAGAGAGGGGGGAAGGGAGAGAGAGATAGACAGCAGACAGACAGAGGGAGAGAGGGGGGAGAGAGAGAGGGGGGAAGGGAGAGAGAGACAGACAGACAGACAGAGGGAGGGGGAAGAGAGAGAGAGAGAAGGAGGGGAAGAAGGAGGGAGGGAGGGGGACAGAACATCAGCTTGCTGACCATTACCGAGATGTTGCAAAGGAACAGAAAGGCCGTGATGTTCCTGAGGAGTCTCCTCTTGGCGCCGCCCTGCAGGAAGTCCGGGTAGCGTGCTGTGCCCGCAGCCCCTTCCCAGCCAACCTCCTGGTCTGCTTTACCGCATCCCTGCTGCAAGTACAGACTGCCATTGGCCGCGGGTGACCCATCCTGAGCCGCCCCCAGGCTCCCGAGACTGGATGCAGCCAGCACGGCGGCTTCGCCACTGCAGACTGTGACCACTCGCAGAGTGCGCACGTCCTCGGGGACCCCCTCGGGCTCGCGGTGCACCGACTCCATGATGAAAAGGTTCTGGACGTACTTCTCCACGATCACCAGGACAGAGTAGGGCAGATTGTACCAGGTGTACGACGGCCGGGTCTCAGCGCAGGCGATGGCCAGAATGGAGCCCCAGGAGAGGAGCCAGGAGCCCGAGGCCGTGGCCACCAAGAGGTCGACATCCAGCTTGCGGGCAGGGTTCTTGGACTCATCCAGGGACTTTTCGTCCACCCGGTAAATCCAGCTTCCCGCCAGCCCAGCGGCCCCCATGAGCAGCAGCACCGTGATAGCGTACAAATAGAACATGATGAGCGCCGACTCGCTCTTGGACTTGGAGCGGCCGATGTGGATCATGTACACCACGACCACGGCGATGGTGGTGGCCAGCACCGTCAGGCCCAGCGCCGAGCCCACCAGGATGCCGTCAGCTCTGCACCGCATCTTCTGGTGCCCAGAGCTGTCCACCCTGCGTCCAATGTTCTTCCACAGCACGTAGAGCATGGTGGAGGCCAGGATCTGGTACTCGATGTTGAAGGGGTACAGGTAGTAGATCCCGTGGGAGAGGGCGGTGCAGAGGGCCGGCGGTGTGCAGTTACACTGCGGTGTGTGGTCATCCAGAGCTAGGGTGGCAGGTAGAGCAGAGACAGCCGTCAGCACGGACCAGGAGGCCGGCGAGCCCAGCAGCCTGGACCTCTCCTCCAGACCCAAAGTGAACACAAGCTGTGTTTAACATCGATGGCCTCAGCCATGTCCTCTCTGTCTGTGGGCATGCAATGACACTATGATTCGTAGTATTGGAGAGCTATACTGATTGCCACGTGAAGTTGGTTGGGAGCTACCGCTGAACCTCAAAAGCAGGCTGTAGAGAGGGTTGAGACTATGACACCGCTGGGTAAGAGAGGGGGTGTCGGCGATGGGTTGGCCCTTAGACTGACGGAGGAGAGATCTGAAAGCATGTGCATCAGATGGTGACAGTGTTCTTCCTGGTGGAAAGTAGCAGGGGGTTGAGTGTGCTTCCCTTCGCGCTCTGATCATCTCTGAGAATATGATGTGTGTGTGTGTGTGTGTGGTTTTCAGGGCTCTCTGAGAAAGCTCTCACCGAAATGCCGCTAGTGTGGCCAGTGTGTCTCTCCACACCAGGAGAGACAGAGATCTCTCGCTGTCTGTGCGACCTCATCACTTTTCAGTGGCTCGGGGTCTCCACCCATTAACAGTTAACACTGCTCACCTCAGAGTAATGAGCCTTGTAAAATGCTCAGGGCCCTGCCAGGTGGTCAGCAAGTGCCTAATAAAAGTTTGCTTCCATTATGGAACTGTCACTGCTGCGGCCACTATTGTTCAAGGAGGGAATAAAGCCAAAGCCCTTCCCACCAGAGGGCTGTCAGGTCACGTGCACATCCTGACATAGCCACATATCTGCCCAGCCCTGCCCACAGCAGGCTACAGTGGAAGGATCTTTGAAAGCAGGGGTTTTCACAAAGTGCTTTTACAAAGAGGAAAGGCACGTCCAGAGAGGTTGAATAACCTCCACAGGTCACACAGCCAGCACTTGGTGAGAACAAGAGCAGACGTGACCCCCACTTCCCAATGCACTGTGCTCCACCCTGCCTTCTCCTCAGTCCAGATGTTCTCAGGCAGATGTGGTAAAGTCATACACGCTCAAGAACTCCAGGAGAAGACGTGAGGGTTAACCCCACCCCACCCACAAATAATGAGCCAAATGCAGTCAGCTAAAAACCTTCACAGGCACAAAGGCTGGCTGAACTCAGTGCCTGAGGCTCCCCAAAGCTCACTGGCCAAACTCTCAGAAGAAAGATTTGCTGAGAGAGGCATAATTAAAATGCCAACAGAGAAAACCACCAGTCTTCCACAGTGAAGAACAGGCAGAGTTCTCCAGCCAATGGGCTATGAGACACAGACCCCCAAATGATACCCTGGGCCGGCCACATGCCCCGGCCAGGTGAAGCCTATAATTACTGCCTTGGACAGCCAGGATGAGGGCCTCTGGGGCTAGAGAAACAGTCAACAGCAGGGGCTATCTGCTCAGGTGGCTCCCCTTACACCCGGATGGTCCAGCAGGGGAAGGCTCCCTCACCTACGGTGATGTTGCCGAAGCCCAGCGTGATAAGCCGCTCCTTGTGCTCATTCAGCTGGTGCTTTGACTCGTTCAGAACGCTGTTGGCCCACAGCAGCAGGTTCGTGAACACCGAGTGGATCACCCCGAACCTGAAAAGCACAAACACCAGACACCTTCTCCTGAGCGCCCTTGGAAAGTGTCGAGCCCACGAGTAAGACTGTGTCATCCGCACACACACCATCCTCCTCCCTCCGCCACTGGCCCAGCTGCTCTGGCTGAGATCACAGTGTCTTGGAGTTCTGCCTCTACCTTGAACGTGCCCGTCTTCAATTCGGTGTCTGTGGTACGTCAGAAACACTGCATCATGGAAGCGGGGATGGATCCGGGGAAGACAATTCACTAAAGGCAAGCAACCACGCCCAGAGCCCACTCCCTCTCCAAGGGGGATCAAAGAGACAATGAAGGGTTGGAAGGCTGGTGGACCACGGACGTCAGGGACACCCTCACTGTTGACTGACCAGCCCAGAAATCGCCGTCCATCCCCTCTGCTTTCCCACCTGCCGATAAAGACACTGAAACACTCCACACAGGCGTGCTCGTGGCTACCTTGCAGCTGGCCTTGGCCATCCTTGCTGGGGCAGTTAACGTATAACCCACGATGAATTACTGAAAGGCTTTGGCTTACTCGACGACGTAAGAAAGAACAGGCCTGCTTACGGACCCTTCCCTTCAGCATTGTCTCCTTCAGCAGTTTGAGGACATGAAGGCTGACGTTGTGGCTATCAACTTGTGGCCACGAGCCAACCAGCATGGGATGAAGCCCCGACCCACTGAAGACGCCAGAGTGGAAATGACACGCTGGGTTCTGACGTCCCGGCTCGGCTTGGCTCGGGAATTCTCCCATCACATCTCGAGTAAGTGGCCACGGCTGGGATGGTGTTTAGTATCTTAGTCCAGAGTCTTGCCCTTGCCTGTAAACCACACCGCCGCCTCATCAGGAAGGCGGCCCGTGTGCAGATAGACACTGGACTCCAGGGAACGGGAAAGAGACGGGAAAGGTGCATGGTCCCCACGTGGTCCCTGCCTGCTGTGAATTCCCTGCATCCCCTTGTGGCTGTAAGTTGCAGTTGTATCCACGTAGGATAGCTTCTGGACACTCTACAGGCCCGGCAGCCTGGCTGTATCCGTGTGGGATAGCTTCTGGACACTACAGGCACATCAGCCTGGCTGTATAACAGTACATTCAGGAGGAGAGCCTACAAGCAGCTGTGGGTACCCCATGTCTTACCCACAGACAGCCAAGTGTGCTCCTCTATCCAGCTCAGAGACCACTTATCCATAATTCACTTATGGAAAAACAGGAGCATCCATATTCCTGGCCCTCCCTGCCTCTCCCCTGAGTGTCCACCCCAGCGGAGCCCAGGCCTCCTAAGAGCCAGGACAGCAGCACCTTCTGGTGTGATACGGCCACCCTTGGCAGCTGCCCAACAGCCAGAACTAATGCAGAATGAAACAGACAAATGGGTGTCTGTCCATCCGCCTGGTCCTGTGCCTGCCCTGTTGCTACAACTTACTGCCAGCTTGCCCTACACAGCCTTTGACAGACCGGACAATGCCAATACCCTCTGGCAGGTGGCTTTCTTTATTACAGTGCACACAGCTGCCCTTCTGTCTCTCCTTTCCCTGTTCCATGCAACACTGCCCAATCCTGAGCCCGCTGAAGCCACAGAGGCAGCGTGGGTCTCCAAGGTTTGGTCACACATCTGCCCTGAGAACCATAGCCTCCCAAGGCCAGTTTGAAAAGAGTCCTGCAAGCTAAGGGCAGGCGTCATGCTCCATGCCCGAGGCCCACTGTTAGTGCCTGTCCACGCAGACCATGGTGGCAGGATGCAAGCCCGGGAGTCATTCCTGGTAACCATGTATGCTTCCTGAGATGTGTGGAGAACCATGGTCCCTCTCAACTACAAGTTGGAGAAAAAAGATGGAAAGCCCGAAAGGGAAATTCCTCACCTGGAAGAACCTTCCAGAAGCTACTGATAATGGAGGTTGTTGCAGAAGTTTATTTTTAGTTGTGTTTAAAATACTATTTTGTGCGCTGTTGGGTGAGGGGCTGCCTAGGTCTTGGCGTTCTGTATTGTCTGCAGGTGTTGGGTTTATGTGAGGACGTTTGATTGCAGATGATCTGCACATGCTATCAGTAGACACCTGAGGAGTTCTGGATCAATAAAACCCCTGAGCTCAGATGCTCCCAGTTCCTTTATCCAGTATGGTGCTGGCCAGGATGGTGGTTGCCTCTGCTGAGGTCTGGCAGGGTTTGCACTTGTGCCTCCTGGTCCTTGGTGAGCCACACCGTAGGTGAACTGCTACGGGGGATTATAGACGGGATGGAGGATCCACGTAGCTCTTGCAGAAGGCCGGCGAGGTCAAAAGCCCATGCTGCCCAGCCGGAACTGCAAGACTGTCAGCAAGTAAGGCCAGCCCTCCCTAGGGGAACACCGTGGATTCAGCTCGAGCCTCAGGCATGACATGTGCTTGAGACCACCTTGTTTTACCTCTTATTTTTTTTTAAAGCTGACATCTAAAAATCTAAAGGTGGTAGAAACTCAAAGCGTTCGCCATCTTACTCAACACAGTGACAGACCAGAAAGCACCCCTCACGCTGGAATGGGCATGGACCTAATGGGATAGCAGCCATGGACGACTGCCTAGGCTGGCCCCTGTCTCGGCATCCCTACAGAGACAACAATGGCCCTTGGCCTCCTGACTCTTCTGTCTTCTATTTCTGAACCCAGGATTACAGACAAGAGCTTCCACGCCCGGTTTACTCAGTGCTAGGGACCGAGCCCAGGACCAGGCACGCTAGACAAATGTTCTACACTTCCTCAGCCCTGAGAGTTACCAGTGATGCCTTCTGGAGGTACTGGGTCTTAGTGACTACCACTGCCCCTGGCGGAGCCAGGTGAGCATATCTCAGCCCCTGCCTACCTTGCTCAGGAGGTGGGGTTTCTGGCATTCCTACCCTAAGGTTAAAGATCATAACCAAGGTTAAAGCCACTGAACGAGCCACATGGTAAACACTCCGGGGTGCCTCTTACACAGCCAAGGACACCTCAGCATCATACCCACCCACCCCGCAGCACCGGGCCACTAGTCCTGAGCAAACCGGAGACACATAGGATGCACCTAGTGAAAGACTCGATATCTAGGTCTGCAGCCTGTTGAAGACATTCTATCCAGGTGGTCACACAACAACCCATCTTCTCGAAGCCATCGGTCATCTCAGATTCTGGAAGGGAGGAGGAGTTGATTCCCTCATGGAAAGGGTGTACGGAACTGGATCTTCCCAAAGACAAAGTGCTGATTCCTTGATCTATCCACATTTAACCCGCCCTTGGAGAGATCACGTCTTCCTTCTGGACATTCTTCCCTTGACGGCATAATCACCAGGGAGAGCTGGTGGCAAGCCCACTGCCTGATAAACACAGGTCACGTGCTTTGTATCATTTATCCTCAGAGATCGGCAACCTCACTACTACCCACCTCGCAGATGAGTAAACTGAGGGCCATGAAAGGGATGTGGGTGATGACAGCAGAGCTCCCACCTGCATCCTTGCCTTCCAGGGACAGCCCTCCCTTCCATCTGGAAGCGCTTCGCTCTTGGGCAGAGTGCGAAGCTGCTCTCAGGGTTTATAGCCTCAGCAGGATGTCAGTCCTGGGTCTGGTTTGTTCTAAATGTCTCATCTAAACAAATATCAACCAACACGTAAAGCAATTGCTTGCAGTTTTTACCTTTCCAACGTTTTGAAAGACAGGATAACATCCTTAGCGTGGACCCAGATAAAATAAACCTGGATGGAGATAAAGGAAGACATGTTAGTGGGGAAACTCCACCTGCACAGTTGAGAAGTTATAAAACTGGGAGAAGCAGATGACCTTCCTGATCATAGCAGGGACATTCTACCGTAGGAACAGGGACCCAAGGAGCAAGGTAGGGCCTCCCAAGTCAGGAAGGAGGGCTGTGATTACTTGAGAATGTCTGCTATGGATGGAGATCTGTATTTGATTGAGGGTGTCTCCTGAGAATGTAGGGTTACAAATGATTGATGATATCTGCTGTAGATGGAGCTGTACTGCAATTGATTGAGGATGTCTGCTCTGGCATAGGTGTGTGGGCACAAGTTCATCTGTCACGAAACTCACTAAACTTGTTCTTAGTCATATGTCAGGTTTTATCCAATAATTTTTCATCAGAAACCAAAGGCTGAGTGCTTTCAATGAAGACCAGGACTGGTTTGGGTTGGGCTCCTTCTGACTCTCCCTTATGCTAACTTGCCTCTGGCCATGGCAGCACTAACAATGCAGAGAAGAGGAGGAGGCACAGATGCTGGCACAGGCTATCTCCTTGTGGGTCTGAATGCTTGGAATCAGGGGTGCTTCGGGTTCCAGAGCTCACATGGGTGACCCCAGTTAAACAAAGCCATGACAAACCAAAATGGAAAAGGTGTGAACCTGGGAGGGGACCTGGTGGAGGAGGGGCTGTCAGTGTGGAGGGGGTCAGAAGGGTGGAGAGGAATGTAATCATATCATGTTATATACATGCATAAAGTCCTCACAGAATGAGTACATTTTTTAAATAACAGAAAATTTGGGTTAAGGATGGTTAAAAACAGAAAAGAGACAGCTCAATCAGGAAAGTATTTCTGTGCAAGCATGGGGACCTGAATCCAATCCCCAGAATCCACAGAAAAGCTGAATGCTCATGGCTCACTGAGCAGATAACCTAGCTGAATTGCCAAGCCCTAGCCCAATTAAAAAAAAAAAATCTGTCTCAAAATACAAGATAGATGGTATCATAGTTAGCTTCAGCCGTCAACTTGACACAACTCAGAGTCACTTGGAAAGAGGAAACCTCTGTTGAGGAGTTGCTTCCGTCGGATCGGCCTTTGGCTATGAGTGTGAGGCATCTTCCTGATTGCTAATTGATGTAGGCGGCTCCAGCCCACTGTGGGCGGTGCCATCCCTACACAGGTGCACCTGAGCTGTGTAAGGGTGGTCGCTGTGGGGAAGGGGAATGGCACAGCCGTTAACATGATTGAATCCCAGCACTCACGTGACAGCTCATAACCATCTATAACTCCAGTTCCAGGGGGTACAACACCCTCTTCTGGCCTCCATGGGCACAGTCATGCAGATGAAACACTCACACACATAAAACAAAAATAAGTTTTAAGTAAGCAGGCTTGAGAAGGCAATCCGGTAAGAAATGTCCCTCCGTGGTCTCCGCCTCCAGGCTCCTTCCTTGAGGTCCTGCCCCGCCTTCCTTCGGTGATGGACCATAACCTCTGAGCCAAATAAATGAGCTCTGCCCCCAAGTGGCTTTTGCTCGGTATTTCTTCACAGCAACAAAGAAGCTAATTAGGACAGATGGCTTCTAAAGAATGTATACACGGCTAACCATGCTTATTGATACACTATACATGCATGCATGCACATATACATGCATGCACACATGCACACATGCACTCCTGCATACACACATGCCCCATATGACCTCAGGTCCCACTTAGGGATAATAGCTCAGAGTTTGGCCAGGAGCTTCCCAAGACACTTGCGTGTCCATGCTGACGGTAGCATTGTTACCAACAGCCAAGGAGGGGAGCCACCCACATGACACCCACAGATGAAGAGACGCACACAGTGTGGGGTACACACAGTGATATCTGATCCAGCTTTCAAAGGGGAGAAAATTTTCAATTCTGCACAACCTGAAGACGTCACGCACAGGGCGCCAACCAGGAGGGAACATAATGTGGCAGGGCTTCAGTCACGGCTGCCTAGAGTATTCTGTCTCAGACGCGGATGGAGGGGTGGCTGCCAGAAGTGGCGGGTGGGAGACTGTTTAAGGAGGAGTTTCTGTTGCAAGATGAGAGGTTTCTGGATGCGGGGATGGTTACACAGTCACGGGACCGTGATTAACGCTACTGAACCGTAAGTACCGCGCTCTGACCACCGTTTACACAAGCGTAGTCAGTTTTTATTATAAAAAATATCTGTTTTTCATTCTCTAGTCATCTTGTAGCAAAGCACACAGTAAATGTCTAATGGTCACGGAAGGGTCAATTGATGAACTTACCGAACACCTGAGTGAGGAGACTAGCGATCTCTGCCCACTGATGTGAATATTTTGGAAACACCCTTCTGACTAGGCTGTTCCTCTGCCTAAAGCTCTCAGTGGCTCACAACTTCTCTCAAGATGGACCCCAAGCTCCGGAGACAGGCCCTCAGCTCTCCCTGATGATTCCTGCATACTGGCCCTGTGCGAAGCCCAGTTCATGATCAACACCTTTCATCTCAGCAAGCCTGAGCAGAAGGGCCATGATTGGCCCCTCTCCACAGACAACTCCTGAGAGGTCAGGGAAGGCTGAGGAACTTACCCAAGGTCACACTAATGGCCTCAATCCGCCAGAGTCCAAGCCTAGGAGACCTACCAAAAGCCACGACTCCCGACTACACCACCGCCTACCCCAGACTCATCGCCTCTCTCACCCCACCTGTGGGAAGGTCACCTGCTCACAGTGGCCTTTTCAGGGACTACGGCTCATCCCCAGCTCCAGCTCAGGACATTGCCCCGGCAGACGTGGTACCTCTCCCCACACAGGCCAGACACCCTTTTCTATGCTCTGCCACCTTGACCAGAGGACCAAGCCACATGGGTTAGGTCAAAGGCTTTCTGCAGTAGATGGGGGACTACATTAACTGAGGTTATCTCTATAGATCTAGGGCTAAATCCGACTAGGGATGCCTGCCGTGGCTGTAGGGCTGCAGATGACTGGGGATATTATTACAGTGGCATTGAAAGACCAGAGCTCCACTGAGACTCTTTAAGGAAAAGCATTTCCTCCTAGCCTAGGGAACGAAATCTCTGCCCTGGGTGGAGACCTAACATTCCAGTCTACACAAAACATAGTCATGAACCCAGCTGTGTCTGTCTATCACCTGGTCAAGGGACTGCCCACAGGAAGGAGGATTCACTTCCCGCCATGTTAAAGATATGAGAGGAATAGTTACTCCCTTAATGGGATAATGTACTTTCCCTTCCCAGAATCCCCACCCTCTGCGCAGTCACTAGAACTGCAACCACTAGGACTAAGTTAAGTTTGCCGGTTTTTCTGAATTACTCCGAAAGTGAGACTTTCTTTTTCTCTCTCTCTCTTTTTTAAGCCTCGTTTTCCTTCTTTGGGATAACTTTGTGGGCTTTTTCACTCTCTATGGAACCTGCTCCCTCAAGCAGCTGCTTGTCTGTCATGTGGCTGTTTGCTAACCTCCATGTCTAACCCAAAAGACCTGGTTTTCTCTCCTCTCATCGCCCTCTGGCAGCTGCCGGGACTCGCAGCTCGGTGGCTCTGTTTTCTTCTAAACACTAATAGAACCGTCTACAAGCTTCCTTCTGAGTACTTTCTTAATCTCTTTTATTAATGAGACTAAGAACCCTGAGAGAGGACCCTAGTTTTTCCAGAAACATGTGGTGCCCCAGATACGGCTTCCCCAAATTTCCAGTAACAATATTTGAGGCAGATGGAAGGTTAAATTAGACTGAGAATTTCTGCTGTGGTGGGGACTGCGTTTGACTGAAAGTGTCTGGTGTAGATGGGGCTGCATTTGATTGAGGGTCTCTACTGTAGATGGGGGCTGTTTTGACTGAGGGCGTCTACTATAGATGAGGGCTGCATTTGATTGTAGATGTCTGATGTAGATGGGGCTGCATTTGATTGAAGATGTCTGGTGTAGATAGGGCTGCATTTGATTGTAGATGTCTGGTGTAGATGAGGGCTGCATTTGATTGAAGATGTCTGGTATAGATGAGGGCTGCATTTGATTGTAGATGTCTAGTATAGGTGAGGGCTGCATTTGATTGAAGATGTCTGGTGGAGATGGGGCTGCATTTGATTGAGGGTCTCTACTGTTTTGGGGGGCTGTTTTGACTGAGGGCGTCCACTGTAGATGGGGGGGGACTGCACAAGCTACCATCACCATGTCGCAGAGTCTAGTTGTCTTAAACACATCTACAGTCCTGGAGGCTAAAAGTCCAAGGTCAAGATGTCAGCAGAGTCAGTTTCTCCCGGGCCTCTCTCCTGCTGTGAGCACCTCCTTTCCACGTGAGACCTCACATGACTGTCCCTCTGTATGTGCCTGTGTCCTCACTCGCCTTATGTGGACACCGCTTGTTGGATCAGAACCACCCCAGTGATTTCATTTTCCTCTGAAAGGTCCAGTTCTCTACTACTGGCCCATTTTGAGATGCTGAGAACCAGAGCTCATCAAATGCACGACACAGCTCTGACTGCTAGGTGGTCCCTCCCTCTGAGCGAGCTCCCAGTCCTCCCCATCTGGCCACCGCGGAACCAAGCTGCCCAGTCCCGTCTGCCCCCGCCTCTCAGCTGGTCCTGCCTGGGATGATGTGTTAGACACACTCCTATCATCTGAGCTGCCTGCTGAGCCTGATAAATGCGTGAAGTAGAGGTGGCTTTGAATAGAAGACCTTTTTAAATATGTTTTCCTTTCATGGAGTTCAGCACTGTTTCTGAATGGTGTTCTCAAGCTGTGAATCCAGAGACGGCTGACCAATAACAGTCTCACTGGACCAAGTTCATGGTCTTCCAAAGTGACTCATGAGGAGTAAATATCTCTGAGCTCCGGTTCCTTCCTCTGAAAACTTAATTCTGCCATCTACTGCAACGTGGACAAACCTGGAGGAGATTATGCTAAGTGAAATGTGCTGGGCACAGGAAGGCAGATGGTGCATGAGCCCACCGTGTATGGAATCTCAAACATGAAGACTTGAATACACAGTGGAACAGAGACTGAGTCGGCGGAGGAGTAGGCCGATTCAGGCTCAGGGCCCAAGCCGGCAAGCGTGCTGAGTACTGTCTAGAGAGCTGAGGGGGGGATAAGGTTACAGCGGGACACTGTGTGGCCCACTGCAGGCTTGCTGACACTGGCTTATATGTGCTCTCAGCACCAGCAAGACCACGGGGGGAAATGGAGGCACCAGACCCAGCAATTCTCTTGACTGTGATCACCCACCATGTGTATACATGTAAAAGCATCATTCTGTACGCCTTAAATACATAAAATAAGGGAGAGTAAAGATACGATCCAGCATCTCTTCTTATGTCAAAATGTTTGTTATCGATTAGTACACTGTACATAACTGTGCTTGCTATTTCTCGTCCGCTGGCCCCAAATCCCTGCTGGAAGCAGCTTAAAGGAGGGAGGCTTGCGCCAGCTCACAGTTTCAGAAGGTTTTAGTCCCACACGGTGGGGTTCGTGGCGGCAGGAGTGTTGACGGAGGTCTGCCACGTAATGTCAGACCAGGGAGCAGAGAAAGGGACCAGAACAAGGCCAGAGCCAGTGGTTGTGCTTGAAGCCATCAAAACAGCCCGGTGACCCATCCACCACCCAGGACCTACATCCCGAGGGCTCTGTGGCCTCCAAAAATAGTGCCACTCTGTGAGGAACGAGAACGCAACCCGTGAAGACACTGTGTGCCCTAAAGCTCTGTAGAGATGTCAGCCGTGACTGTCCTCATCAGAGCAACTCACAGCCACCAGAGAGCCTGCTAAGGCCAGACACCATCCTGGGCTCTATCTCAGAGTCTGTTCAGCCAGGAGATATGCTTTCTGCCTACAAGCTACGTGTTTAAGGGGTGTCTATCAAACCCTCACTTCTTAGAGAAACCAAGTCCGTCGTCTGTGCTGAAAACAAGAACACCATACTGTTCTGAAAGGTTGCAACCCACAGGAAGGGAAACAGAAAGGTCTTAGTGCTCCAGAGAAGTGACCGGACCAGCTCATGTGGTGGGAGCCATGGAAACGTTTGACCCCTGCAGCTAGGTGTGTGATGTTGCAGGTTTTTACAGGCCTCAGGACACACTGCACACGAGCAGAGGCAGCATGAATAAGCACCAACGGTTTACCTGCAACAGTGTATGCACTGCGTGGGTGACTGGGAAAACTCCCTCCGTGGCTGACAAGCACTCCGAAAATCCGACGAAGTATGCGACTTTCAAGCCTCCCAGGACGATGGTGATGAATGCGAACAGCATGATGCTTCCTAGGCAGGAGAGACGCACGTGTGTTAGCGCGCACAGGGTCATACCAAAAAAAATTATGTCCACTTTATAGAGCCTGCGGGTGAGAGATGCCAAGACCACACAGTGGGCAACTGGACACCCACAGCAAAAGGGTGAACCTGGACCTTCCATTATCCTGTATGCAAATATTAACTCAGCATTATTCAAAGTCCTAAATAGTAAAGCTAAAAAGGCAAAACTCTTAGGGAGGAAAAAAAAACCATAAGAGAAAGCTTTGTGAGATTGGAGCTGGCAATGAATTACACCAAAATAAAAAGGCATGTGACCACAGAACACTCTCCACAAAGGGAGAGGGCTCCAAAAATGGGAGAGAATATTTGAAAATCACCTCTCTACAGAGCCATTAATATCTGCAGCTTTCAGAGACATCTGCAGGACGAAACCAGTCAAAGGAACTTGAACGGACATTTCTCCAAAGACAATATAAAAACAGCCGGCAAATCCAGGGAGAGACACCCGGCAGCACTAAACATTAAGGAAAGGCGAGCCAAGAACGAGAGACGCCAAGTCATCCCTGCTAAGACTGGCATTTTTGCTAAAGATTTATTTAATAATTTTTGTGTATGCATGTGTTCCCGGGTGTGTAAATGTGCGCCACATGTTTGCAGCGCCTCCAGAGGCCAAAAGAAGGCATCAGAGTCCTCGGAACCAGAGACACAGGTGATGGTGGTTTCCTGGGAACTGAATCCTGGCCCTCCGCAAGAGTGGCAAGTACTCCTAACCCCTGAGCCATCTCTCCAGTCCCTAAGATCCGTGCCATCAACAAAGGACAACGGGGAATGAGTGGATGGCTCCATTTTGAAGCACTTCTCTGGAGACCGTGAGGACCTGACTTCAGATCCCCAGGACCCACACAAAAACCCGGCATGGCCACACGTGGCTGTAAGCCCACAGACGGAGAGGTGGGAGGTTAGATAGATGATCCCTGGAGCCTGCCGACAAGATAGCGGAGCCTATTGGGTGATGTGTTAGGTGAGAGAGACCCCATCTCAAGCAAGAGGAGACGGTGCGTGAGGCCCGACCCTGAAGACGTCCACACACAGGCACCCACATCTGCACAAACTCATAAGCAGCACAGGTATACACACACACACACACACACACACATACACACGCACGCACACACACACATACACACATACACATACATACACACACACATACACCACACACACATACACACACACATATACACACACACACACATACACACACACACATACACACACACACATACACACATACACACACACATACACACACACATACACACACATACACACACACACATACACACACACATACACACACACAGACATACATACACACACATACACACACATACACACACACATATATACACACACACATACACATTATACACACACACATACACACACACATTACAACACACACACACACACACATACACACACACATACACACACACACACACACACACACATACACAAACACATACACACATACACACACACACATACACACACAACATACACACATACACACACATACACATACACACACATACACACACATACACACACACACACATACCACACACACATACACACACACACCAACAAACACACACACACACACACATACACACACACAACAAACATACACAATACACACACACACAACATACACACAGCACACACACATACACACACACACACACACACACACACACACATGTACACACACACACACACACACACACACACACACATACACACATACACATACACACATAAACAAACAAACACATACACATACACACACATACACACTAAAGAAAAGATAAATCAAAAAAGTAAATTTCTTAAAACTCAATAGGAAGAGTGCCTCTCTAGCAATCAGAAAAGGCCTTGCCGGTCAAGGCGAAGAGAAGGAAGCCGCTTCTTGTACTATTCATGATTTTGACTAAAAAGGAGAACAAACTAAAAACATGCATATAAGGAAGTCTGGCCAGGAGTTACAGAACACGTTTGGAAGGTGCTAGACCGATGCAAATCTGGAAGGAAGAAAACACCGTTGCTGGACTTGTGGGGCAGCGTCCGAGCTCCTGGGCCCTTCTGGCATGGGTAGCTGACTCGCATGCCCTCTCGCACGCACAGTGGAAACTATATCACATGTGCTGGGCACTGAGGCACCGAGGTGAGGGCCAGCAGGAGCGATCGCCTTACACAGCTGCCAGGGCTGCCTCTGTTGAAACGTGGTGCAACAGCCTGGCAGGCTCCTGCAGCTCAGAGCCCTGTGGGAACAATGGGAAGTCATGTTTTTGTTAATCCCGGCAAACCCCCAGTGAAATCAGAACCTCCGTGAAGATAGATTCAATCCCAGTGCTTTCGGATCAGTTGACAAATACAAGGTTCTTTCTGACTTAGAGAAAAAAATCACAGTAGTAACAAGATGACGTGAAGCATCCTGGTTGGGTGGCGCGTGCTGAGCCCTGAGCTGCGGGACCCTGGGCACCAGACAGGCGTGTGTTCACACATGTCATCTCCCTAACCCTAGGAAGGGAAGACGGTCTACAGCGGTGGCTCCCGAACCCCAGTACGCATCAGAATGCCCTGCAAAGACTGTTGCTAAATCCCATAGCAAGGCTCCACACCAGTTTCTGACTCAGGAGGTCTGAGGTGGGGCCCCAGTATCTCCACCAAGCTCCTTAGCGGGGGAGATGAGGCTGTTCTGGGGCCCAGCGTGGTCTAGCGTGTCTGAGGCTGACGGTGCATTGGTTCTGCCTCGAACCCTCCCTGCCTTCACAGCTCAAAGTCGTCCTTCCGTGGAGCACCACTCATCTCCTGATACAGTCTGCGGACTCGTCCCGTTGGGGTTGCTGGGGTCTGCATAGGTGTCCCAGAGTTCATGCGCTGGTAGCTCCGCCCTCGGCGCGATGGGGAAAGGAGACGGAAGGGGACCCCAGCAGGCTGGGGATGCAGCTCAGCTGGTACAGGGCCTGCCCAGTGTGCGTGAAGCCCTGGGTTCAGTCCCCCCAGCACATAACCAGTGTGCTGTAATCTCAGTACCCTAGAGGTAAAAACAGCAGGACCAGAAGTTCGAGGACATCCTTGACTGCATAGAGAGTTCAAGGCAGCCTGGGATACAAACAAAACAAGTAATTTGTTGTTGTTGTTTGTTTGTTTTCTCGAGACAGAGTTTCTCTGTTGGAACTCTGGCTGTCCTGAAACTCACTCTGTAGACCAGGCTGGCCTTGACAGGGAGCCTCCTGCCTCTGCCTCCCAAGTGCTGGGATTAAAGGCGAGCATCATCAATGCCCAGCAGTAAGGGTGAGGCTTAGAATGAGGTTCCATCCCGAGCTGAGGAGTTCCTGGGGGGGAAAGGCCCGCTCTTCTCTAAAAGTGTAGGCTTTGATAACTGACCACACTCCAGGGGAAGGTCGCAGGTCTGAGAATATTTGCATAGCGCACATTGGCATTGGTGGGAAGGGCAGGGAGCTGATCTGGGAACATGAACAAGATGCCACTGTACGAAATTCTCGAAAAAAAACACTAATAAACTTTTAAAAAGAGGGGGTTTAATGGGAGGCATTTAGGTCATTGGAGATGATCTTTGGGAATAACATAGCTCTCTCAAAGCCCCAGTCTGTTCTGGTGAGAACAGGGTGTCAGCGGCTGGGCACTTCCCATAAGCCACTGGTCCACTTTCTGCTCTGCTGCACTGCTATGACTCAGTAAGGGAACCCTTGGTAGGATGCCAGCCCC